>JAODKN010000045.1:11762738-11775036 GCA_026774425.1 Petrocephalus zakoni
GATAAGGTGACCAAACCTGCACACAATATTCTAGGTGAGGTTTCACCAAGGAATTGTATAATCTTAGCATTACCTCCCTTGCGGCACACTTTTGAGTAGGGTCACCACTTTATTTATGTATATCTATTTTTTCCCACCCATTCACATTTAGCTACTTGATGAACTTAAATTTCTTGCACTGCTGCTGCTGATGAAGATAAAGAATGTGATTGAAGGCGGACGGACCCTGTAAGACCCTGCATAACAGCTAGCTATGCCCTTACTCATTACAGAGTTCACCATCGCTCCGAGTCTTAAAAATTAAGGAAACAGCTGCTGAGATGGTCGCATGGCACAAAACTAATATTACCTGTGGCTTGCGGCATTTCCAAAGGCCCGACACCTGTTTCGTTAATGGGGACACTGATCGGTAACCGGGCCAGGTTTTTATTGCCATTTTTGTCGTTATTGTGCATTTTCTCGAGCGCTGTTCACGGTATACTTAGTTATAGCCCTTGCAGTCGGGCCTTGACAACAAAATCATTATCCGAGGATTTAAGAGGTACAATACAATACAGTATTATTCAAAGAGTAATAAATGCACTTTCTCCTTCTTATTTTAGTTAGGCACAGGCAGAGACACATTCAGGATAACAATAGTACTAATATTATGATTCACCCATATTCCAGCTGCTTATACTGGTCAAGGTCACAAGAGGCCTGGATGCCATGCCAGCCAGCAAGGGCGCTAGGCTAGAGTACACCCTGGATACACCCAGTCCATCATGGGGCACAATTTGGAAACGACAAATAGCCTACCTGGAACTGCAATGGGGCCCAGAGTAGGCTGCCATAACAGGAGCAGAACATGAAACGTACATGCACGCAGAAAGGAGGTGGGATTGCAACCCCCCCCCCGGGAGAGGGCTAATAACCCCCCCCGGGCCAATCTAATGCGGACCATATGTTTTAAAAATGAAGATATTGGAAACATTCATTTTTGTGAAAATGAATCCGTGAAGCAAACTTATCTTTATATATTTGAATCCTAGGCCTACTCAACTTACAAGCACCGTCTTCGGTGCCTGGCTATATACTGAAAAGGCACTTCCCTCTTAATATCCCAGGCATTCATATAATTACCGACGAATTCATTTCTTTGCACCATCTTTGGATTTCCGTTAGTTCTCTTTAGGGGCTGAAATACTTCATGGCGGTAAACTATCGAGGTTTAATGTAAATGCCAAAGCGCCACTGTATCAGTGATCGCGAAATGCGGCGATGTCCCCAGATGACTTTATGATGGACCTTCCAAGCCCAGTCCTACTGTCCGTCTACTTAATTAGCGCTGCGCGTCCTCATATTGACAATCCTGCACATGTATTGGTATACCAAAAAACAAAACTATCCACCGCTGCAGTATACTTTCAGTCGAGGAAGTACTTTTACTGAGAAATACACACTATAGGCTAAGGAGGTGCTGCGCCTTTTTCGGCTACCGAATTCCTCTTTCTGCCATTCGCTCAAAAAAAGAAAAAAATCAAAGACAGATATGTTGGACCCCATACAGGCATGCAGGGCTGAAAAATGAAGGAAAGGGGAAGAGGACGGCGACGTGTCTGCATCCAATGGTTTCTGAGACACTGCCAAACGTGCCCATTATTTCCATTAAGGTGGAAACCGAGAAGCTTTCGTTTTGGCGAAGTCGTCTCCTACGTGTTATTATAAGCCTAGGAAACTTTACGTTAACCCTTTACTTTTGTCGGCGACGCAGGGAAACTTCTGTAGACTGAATGCAAATGAACCCGTCGCAAAGCACGCACCGAAGTGACGGAACGCTACTTTTAGTCATCTACATTTAACTAAGTGATAAATCTTGCAAAAAAAGCAGACTAAGTGACCCGTGGCTCGCCAAATTAAATTTAATTCGTCACATCTCACAATCTGAGTACCTGTATCGATTGATTTCCTTTATATCCTCGACAAGGAACAGAACTTAGTTAATCAAATAGTGAAAATGGAAAATAATTCATCATGTAATAATTCGTTATACTACTGCCCCCTTCTCCTTCACTTGCTTCGGGTTCTTCATGTTACTGTCGGTCCACCTGTAGTAAGATACTGGAAGTTGGTCTTTATCAGTTTTAACCTAAATCAGCACACTGATATTCCCTCTTAGGATATTACTTAGACAGTTTTTATTTCATAATTTGGAATAAAATTACATTTTTAAAAAGCAAGTTTAGAAGCTCCTAAGTATAAAACGGAACAGACCTCTCATTCTGGGTAACGGAGATGCCGCATCACGTGGGCGATTTGGAATCTGGACTGCACTGATGCTTTATCAGTGCTCAAAATTACCATATAAGCGCATCAATATTTGTCTCTAACTGCCAGTAATTTTGAAAGAATAGACCGAATAGAAATAAATTATTTTAACCTGGAATAAATCTTCAATGAACGCGATTTTGAGAGTATATTTCCAGAATCTAATTAACCATATTCGTAGTTTGGATTTAATTATAACCCACAAATGTACAATATCTCCCCAAAATCTCGGCTAAAAGCGTGTCTCCTTGCCAAAGGAGTTCAGCAGTGGGTAGGCCCACTTGTCTGTCTAAACTTTTTTTTTCCCGAATCTCCGCCTTTTGTCTTGACATTTCATCCCAGTAAATAAATAAATAAGACGAACTTCTGGAACTGACGAATGGGGGGCTTTTTAAGACATGCACACGCGTGTTATTAGGTACTCCCAGGACCTCCCCGAAAAGTTGGGAATATAAAAGCCAGCGGTACTACTTAGTTTAGGCAGTAGGGAGTTTCTCCTGGGGTCTGGATTGGAGATACGGCAGACCGGATCCTCCCTTATATGACTGGAGTCTAAAGGAACAAGAACTTTCCCCTCGCCTCAAAGAGTCTACATGTCTAATATTTAGACATGTTCAGCTTTGTGGATATTCGGCTAGCTCTCCTGCTGGCTTCAACTGTACTTCTGGCAAGATGTCAAGGCGAGGATGATCGTAAGTAAAACTGCCTACGATGTAATTGTAATAAAACTTTAAGTTCTGATTTTTAACAATCGGTGATGGGGAAAGACGCGGATGCAGATGGTGAAAGTATGCGGCTTCTCATCACCCCTGGGAAGAATCCATTTGTGAATTTGCAGTATATAATATCTAAGTACAGCTTCGGTCATTGTGTGTAATTTGAGATTAGTCTATCAATGAAAATATTTTAAAAGAAGCCGGTATTGCCCGAATTTGTTATACTTTTATTTTCTGTGTGGCATTTGATATCCTAAGGCGACGTTTTAACAAATTTGAAAAAATAACCCCCCCTCGAAACATTAGAAAATGAAAAAAAAATATATATACTTTTTGCAGCAACTTTTTTCGTGATATAATAGCATGTGATATAATTAACACATTTCGAAAGCAGATGAGGAGCAAAGTTCACACAATAACAGCCCGATTAAGCGAAAAGGATAATGAAACGTGCTTAACAGAGAGAGGTAAATAATTCAATTCAAAATTCATTTTGGACCAATTATAATCTGAATCTATGGGTCCTTGTGAATGAACACACATATTTTAATCACCGTATTTAATTGTTTGGCTATTTTTTAATGAATCTTATTTATCTATATACATCTACTCTGTCTCAATTTTGGAATGAAGTATTTTGGCCTACAGCACGCTAATTAATCAATTACAAATTCCATAGTAAGAGTATTACTTTTTAATTATATTCCACTGCTTAGATACAGAGTTGGCAATCAGAAAAAGAATGACGACGTTTTGAATGTACTCCTAAAATGGATTTCTCTCAGTGGAGTCTCTGGAGTATAAAATGTATATATTTTAGTTGCATTCACGCAAATTGTTCTGGCATGCCTTCATTCAAAAACTGTGCGTCGGAACCGAGGTACATCAAATGGACTTATATCGCCACCATGTGGTTAGCTCTGGAGTTGCAGGGTCATTCATTTAAATAAAGCCCCCACCTGTGTCCCCGCCCTCCTTTTTAAAGTTAACTAATGGAAAACATATGTAGAGTACAGACTTTTCTCCATGGAAAATCTGAGTTGCCAGGTTTGCCGTTTTCAATTATTTCAGCACTAAACCACAAAGGACGTGGAACGTTTTTCTGCATCTCAAATATGCAGAAGACTTATGGTGGTATACCACGCTAGACTGGACGATTAGATACACCAGGGTATACTTATAATGCAGATATTTTTACCCTGATAACTGCTTACTGAGTCTCTTATATGATTTTGAAATTCATTAATGTGTAATAATATGTAGTAATAATTTGGATAATTAAACAGTTGTTAATAAAATATCATGCTCTACAGACTAGCCTGTGTATTAATTTGAACAAAAC
The DNA here is from genome assembly GCA_026774425.1 of Petrocephalus zakoni. Taxonomy (NCBI): domain Eukaryota; kingdom Metazoa; phylum Chordata; class Actinopteri; order Osteoglossiformes; family Mormyridae; genus Petrocephalus; species Petrocephalus zakoni. The sequence goes on from JAODKN010000045.1 coordinate 11,767,104, forward strand.
AGGTATAATATGTATTATTATTTCAAATAGTATATTTTATATATTTGTTTGGTACTTCACTGGTACATGTATTACCTTCTATATCATCCATCCATCCATCCATCCATCCATCCGTTCCACCCATTTGTCCATACATCCATCGGGCCATGCATCCATCCATTCCACCCATCTGTCCATACATCCATCAGGCCATCCATCCATCCATTCCACCCATCTGTCCATACATCCATCAGGCCATCCATCCATCCATTCCACCCATCTGTCCATGCATCCATCGGGCCATCCATCCATCAATCTTCTAACCTCTTAGAAGATCACAGACTAATAATTAGCAGATTATATTTAACATACATACAATATTATAAAATAATATGCACATTATATTTTGACATTTATTCTAACTGGGAATTTTCTGAAAATTGCTGTCTAAATTGCTCCCATTTTTCTATTTCGTTGGCAAGCAATTAACAAATTGTATGAATTTCAGTGTATAATGTTGCCTGCTTCAGCTTCTGTGCTTTGTGGTTAGTAAGACTGGTTCCGTTAAGCAAAAAAAATGCATTGCAGCACAGATGTCATAGATGTTATCACAGGTGCTTCACTATAAATGATTTTTGTCAATGGTGCTTATATAAGGTCATTTACGGTCTTTCTCTGCCTGCCTCGTTTTCAGGTTCAGCTGGCAGCTGTACGTTGGATGGCCAGTTGTATAATGATAAGGACGTATGGAAACCGGAGCCCTGCCAGATCTGCGTGTGCGACAGTGGCACCGTCATGTGCGACGATGTGATCTGTGAAGATACTTCTGACTGCCCCAATCCGGAAATCCCATTCGGGGAATGCTGCCCGATCTGCCCCGATGGTACATTTTGGAACATTTTAATGTCTACATACTTTACCCACTGCAGCCTTCAGGCAAAGTTATTGGTAGCCACAAATTGCTTGCAGTTTTTAAAGCAACGGAAACAAACCAGGATTCATCTGGTCTGATTAAGTGGATCGGAGCCTTGGCCTTTAGCATGCATTAATAGCTGAGAGAAAGAATTTAAACAAAGAAATTACATGGTAAACTCAAAGCTGAATCATAAAGTCATAAGTCATAAATGGACTTAAAGTTTAATATAGATGCCAATATTTTTTTTATATAAAATGCCAAATGACTATCTCGTCTGTCTATCTATATATATATATATATATATATATATATATATATACTTTTGTTTTACACTGCCTTTGCTGAGATTGTAAAATATCACATTGTTATCTGTTGTAGGCCCACAGGAGCCTCAGGTTGAGGTAATTCCTTTAACCTTTACCTAATCTTTGCCTAACCTAACCGTTAAATAAATGCTCACAGAAGGACCACAAAGGACATGTTACATAATGTACAAAGATTAGCATGTGTACAACTGCAAAAAGATCTTAGAATATAATGGAAGTTCCAAGAATGACTGTTAGTGGTTTTTGTTCTGAGAAGGTCAGAAATTATTGATTTGTTTAACCAAATATGCTTAACTCACATCATCTGACTTATTGTTTCGGTTATTTCCCAACTCAGGGGCCCAAAGGTGACCGCGGTGCCAAAGGTGACAGGGTGGGTTGTCATCGATTATTTTTGCTTGTTTGAAGACTAGTCATTTTCTATACTAGCACTGCAGCACGAGCTGGTATAATTTAGACTGAAGGTTTCAGTTGTTTTTTTTTGTGACGTTCTAGAAGTCCGTTCTACTTCTGCAGTAATGATCTATGTGATCCTGTGATTTGAGTCTACAAAATCATTTCCATGATTTTATTCCTGGTTTCCATTAAAAGACGTTTTGTGGATTTTGTAGGGTCTCCCCGGGCCTCCTGGTAACGATGGCATTCCCGGCCAGCCTGGTCTCCCCGGCCCCCCAGGCCCCCCTGGACCTCCTGGCCTTGGTGGAGTAAGTAGACTCAGGACACCTTTTTTGGCTTCTCTACACCTGGAAATATTTCATACCACGTCTGTCCAGCTGTTCTGAGGCATTGTGCCTTTTCAACACATTTCAGCACTGATAGTATGGACAGCGCTCAGAGATTTATCGTGGCCTTTCAACGGTAGATCAGAACAGAGATATAACACATGTGTCACATAAAAAAATACTTTCTATTTACATACCACTCCATAGATCCTCATCGCCTTTTACAGAGCTGGAATTATTATCATGTGTTTGAGTTCTTTTGATGTTATACTCAACACTTTATAATATTCCTTCAAAATCTTGGAGAAGACAAGTCATCTTATTATAACTAACCTTACCAGTCACTTAACATGTGTTTTCTTTTCTCTTGTTTCCTGCAGAACTTTTCTCCTCAAATGTCTTTCGGATACGATGAGAAATCCGGAGGAATGGCTCTTCCAGGGCCAATGGTATGGGTCGTCCCTCTGTCTCTCAGGAATACTGATCAAGAAAACACCACATCTGCGGCTTACCAAATACTTCTAGAAAGTCTTCAAAGACTTTTTCAAACTGCTAAGCCACATAGGAATCTTACAGAAAACCACACATTTGACGTGTATGACTTATATGATCATTTATGGAACATCTATGGACGATTTGAACTGATAACAATAAGTCAACAGGTTGTGGACTAAACTACGGCTGATTTCTGATGTGAGCACATGGAGAATAATCTGATCTCTTTTCAACAGGGTGCAATGGGTCCTCGTGGTCCTCCTGGGCCCCCTGGTGGTACCGTAAGTGTCATGTCATGTGTGTAAAGGTGAAATTCACAGGTGCACAGGAAGAGCACCATTTATAAATGTACAACTTTGGGCCATGTGCCTGTCAGTCAGCCATTTTTTTTCAGTCATTAGTTCTGTGAATTTGCATGATAGACTGTGGGTGTCATCGCTCTTCCTCATCTACTTTTAGGGACCTCAAGGTTTCACTGGCCCCCCTGGTGAGCCTGGTGAGGCCGGCTCTCCTGTGAGTACCCTTTCCACAGAAGACTGTCATCCTATCAGACACTGCCAAGCTGTTGGAGATGCTGCCATTCACAAAAATGAGACATCATGCCATATAAATCACGCTAGGCCAAAATGCAACCACAGAACATATTGTGGCTTAACAAACTTAACTTAGACGAGGTTTAACCTATGTCACATAACAAAAGTTCAGCAATTTGTATTGTCATTCCTGTCAACAACTCTTGATCTTGGTTTTGAGCATTGTAAACAAACATAACCGCTACCATGTGTGCACCATCAAGCGCACGAGCACACAAGCACTTACACTTTGTCATCTTTTGTAGGGTCCCATGGGTGCACGTGGTGCAGCTGGTCCACCTGGAAAGAACGGAGATGATGTAAGTAGCCAGTGATGCTCAGTGTTTCCTACCAATTCAACCATATTAGAACATATGGACAGGTGTCACTTTCTGCAGTAGTAGTTATTAGCAATAGCTAACAATAGGGTCATTTTAAATGCCCATTGAAAATTTAGTTGATTGCTTTAGTAGCCTGTTTAGTCAAGCAGCGGGACATAGAGAAACAATGCTATAAAAGTGATTTAAATGAAAGAAATTTAAATAACTTAATTAAATTAAATTACAATATTTATTACCTACCTAGGATTCCAACCTGCACACTCTAAGCTTTCTCCATAAGCATGCTGCTAACCTCTTTGCTGTAGGCTATTTTCCATCATGTTTATGACTGTCCAACCCCCACCCCCCAACTCCCAACCCTCAGGGCGAGTCTGGCAAGCCTGGTCGCCCTGGAGAGCGAGGTCCATCTGGCCCACAGGTGAGAAAAATGCTTTAAAATCCCTATATCTCGTGCCTGTTTGCAAGCCTCTTTAGTTCTTTGACTCTCGTAGTCTACCAAAGCGGTTAATCTAATGGTGAATAAAATGATCATCACCCATCATTAAGCCCAGCCCCTTAACATAAAACCCACCCACAGGCCTAACGTGACTCATTTCATTTTATATGTCAGTTTAAAGCTCTAGTTTATTAGAAATCAGTGAATTTACTTAACTTACTTAACTATTCATATTTCTTATTTCTTATGCTGTTCATATTTTAAGACAGATTTCACAATACATGGAAAAATAAATATGCTATGAAAATGGACTATAACATAAATTAAATGAAAATGTATACATTTTCATTGTTACTAGTTTACTTATATTATATTATATTATATTATATATTTATAGTTACAATAAGCACTGCAATATCATACTTGTTTAAAAAGGACTCACTGGGGCTTCAAAGTATCAGTTCTGTTTCCTAGAAAACTATATGAGTAGTGTGATTATGTCAGATTTGGTGAATGAAATGTAGATATGTAAATATAAATGTTTTACATGTTTCTTTTATGGAAATGATTTTGTGATTTTATTGGCTTCACTAAATGAATACAGTACTCAGAAAGCAAAGCAAATACATAGCATGCAAGGTAAATGGATATTGATGAAATAAAACAAAAAAGCAAATGTAATACAGATATGGAATAAAGTACTGCTTCAAATGTTTGCAATACTCTTCAAAAATGTATTTTTAATAGATTTGGTAAGTAAAGATTGGGTACTCAACAGATGAAATTTCAAGTTCTTGGAAGAACTGTTTTGAAATTCTTTGCGTAGGATGTGGTAAAGCTGGAAACTGGGTAGCTGGCCAGCTGCCAAAAGGGCATATTTTTTTCTAAATGTCTTATAATATTATGTGAGAAAATTAGGAAGCTAGCAAAAGGGTATCATTTATTAATTAATGGTATTATTACTATAATTATAGCTGTTTTCTAAATTACAGTAAAGGTTCAATTTTATTAACATTGTTATAATAAGCAGTTTTATTTAATTAATTTTATCTGCGTTGTATCTGTCTGTATTGCTTCAGTATTAAATACAAACTGAAGGTTTTTAAAAAGTCATTAAAATCCCATAGGCATGAATACATTTTGTCCAATAAGAAGTTACAGTACTCCGTTTGCCTTTTGCCTGAATATTATAGCAGTTGATCTTTGCATGCGAAAGGCTTCCTGTGAAAAAGCCTGTCTGGACAGAAAGCTGTAATTATTTCTGCATCCAGCCGAGCTGGAATGGTCAGCATGCGCAGCAGGGAAGGGCAACCAGCTAATCTTGGATTTTTCCCTACTGGTCCAGACCAGGATTTTTTTTTGGATTTTTTGTTGCTGTCCTCCGCTGTCTTCTGGCTTTTTGTGCCTGCACTGTATACGTTTGGTAGAGGTTTATGTAAAGTGGGCCAAATATATTGGCAGAGGTGGATAGTTGAGGACCAGACAGTAATCCAGACCAAGTTTTTGTTTCAACCAGTCACAAGCACAGAGTACTGAGTACCAGAGTACTCAATTGGCTGAAACAAAGTCTTGGATTTTTTTCTTTCCTGGACCTGAATATTGAATATATACACCTGTATGCTGAGTGGGTGCTTCATAAAAATCAATTTGAATACTTGCAGCATCAGTTTCACACCAGCTGTGGTGAAAATACTAAGAAAGGATGTTGCTGAAGGAAATGATTTTTAATTTAGAATTTAATATTAAGTGTCCTACTCTTGTCCAAAGTAACAATTATTATTAGAGCAATTCAGGTAAAGCACCATGTACAATAGTATTGCCACAAGCGTCAAGATACAAGTCTGTCTCATTGTGCGAATTACTGCCCCGCAGAAATATATCCACCCGATTTGGTCTGATCCTTTATTCTTCTTGTCCGCAGGGTGCCCGTGGCTTCCCCGGAACCCCAGGTCTCCCTGGCATCAAGGGACACCGAGTAAGTGACAGCCCATCCGGAGAGCAAGCTGCAGCCAGGAAGCCGCCACCTTGTAACGTTGCTTATTTGGTGCCTTTTAGGGTTTTAGCGGTCTAGATGGTGCTAAGGGAGAGGCTGGCCCCGCTGGACCCAAGGTACGTGCTGCACCACCCGATTTGTGGACACGGCAATGTTTCTTGTGTTTCGTTGCGTTACGAGGCCCCTAAATGTGAGCCGTCCGCAGGGAGAGCCTGGTGCAGCTGGAGAGAACGGAACTCCTGGAGCAATGGTGAGTGACGGGTCCCTCTGCTTCTCAGATGTCGGCAGCCTTAGGGGTATTAGGAAGCTAGAGATGTTACCTCCCTCTTGACTGTGGTGATCAGGGAGGAGAGATCGCGGTGGACAGAGCGAGGTGCCTCTTATAGTGGGTATCGAGGTTAGATCCCCAGGGTGCCACATTACCATCCCTTGGGGGGAGTCTTGGAGCAGTCACCATGGCTCACGTCAGAGATGCATGCTGGGCTTCAGCCTTTCCACATTGGCTCGATTCTCTTGAATTATAGGGGAGAACAGTCATGGAATTTATAGTCATTCCAGAAATATTTAAAAAAGAAATCCAACTATCTAAACATCTGTCTAAACATTTACTACAATACCAATTGAATTAAACAACGGACTAGAATCCAGTCCAGGGCTGTCCCCTCTTTGTACCCTGTGCTGCCCAGATTCTGTGATCCTGTAATGGCTATTTAGTTGAAAGGCAGATGGGTGGATGTGTATATGCTTAAACTGGCATCCCTTCCAGGGCATTCCCCTTTCATGTGCCCCATGCCTTCTGGGTTAGACTCCAAACTCACTGCAGCTTTATACCCAATAAGTGGTTGGAGGATGGATGGATGGAAGGAAGATTTACCTAAATACGTAGTGATACAAATTGTAAGATAATCATTTCAACAGAGGTCGAAAATTCAGGTCCAGAAAGTACAAATCCAGACCAAGATTTTGTTTCAACCATCCAGCTGACTATAAAGAGTCACAGAGTACTCAACTGGTTGGTTGGAACAAAATTATGGTCTGGATTTGTACTTTCTGGACCTGAACTTTCTACTTCTGGTTGCAAATAATGACTAGTAGTTTCCTTTCGGTAGAAACCAATAAAAAGGCTAGTGAAAAAAAATTGGCTGTATTTTTACTGGGAATTACAGTCTGATGGTGATGAATTGTACGCCTCCTAATATGGCTTCTTTTTCTTATTCTTCTCCGCAGGGTCCTCGTGGTCTCCCTGGCGAGAGAGGCCGTGCTGGTCCTTCTGGCACTGCTGTAAGTGCTGCCTGATAATCCATATGAAGTGGAATAAACCTTCATGTTTTACCTAAGCATCTTACCGATGGCTGGGCCGTGAGGTCGCCCTCACTGTCCCCATCTCTGGGGGCTTTTAAACACATTGATTGTGTTTGAAAGAGGTACAGGGAAAGGCATGTATATTTGGGTTGCCCCTGTATTTATTTCGTAATTGTAATTATTAATTACGGTAATCTGTAATTGGTTTCCTTTGCCTAATTCCATTGCCTTTTCCTCTTCTCCCATAGGGTGCCCGCGGTAATGACGGAGCAGCCGGTGCTGCCGGGCCTCCTGTGAGTATTCCACATTAACCCCTGGCATATCATAACCAATCAGAAACGACGCCTGAAATCATTAGAATTGCTCGTCGACAATGCCACACATTGCCTATAATGTCAGATGGCGTTCTACAATTAGATGGGGGGATGATATTAAAGATGAGGGAAGCTGAATGCAAGAAAGTACTTATCTATATAAACACATGCATAACAAATAATAATGCATTCATAAAGCATTATAAACATGGCTATTAATATTCATCAAAAAGCATAACACATTAGAGCTACGTGTTTTATGCATTATGAATGCTTTATGAAGCTCTCGAAGCTCTCACTATAGATACCTGCAAAATGCATTATAATGGCCAACATAGGCATTAAGGATGCTTTGTACCGCATTATAAAGGTATCAGTAGTGCATTATAGATGAGACCTTCGCAGAGCATTCATAATGCACAATACACATAGCTATAATGCGTTATTCCTTTTTATAAAATTATAGCTATGTTTATAATACTACATTTTATAATACTACTATTTCAATGAATTATAAGAACATTTGTTAGGCTTTCT
>JAODKN010000045.1:11775136-11793834 GCA_026774425.1 Petrocephalus zakoni
TAACAAATAATAATGCATTCATAAAGCATTATAAACATGGCTATTAATATTCATCAAAAAGCATAACACATTAGAGCCACGTGTTTTATGCATTATGAATGCTTTATGAAGCTCTCATCTATAATGCACTATAGATACCTGCAAAATGCATTATAATGGCCAACATAGGCATTAAGGATGCTTTGTACCGTATTATAAAGGTATCAATAGTGCATCATAGATGAGACCTTCGCAGAGCATTCATAATGCATAATACACATAGCTATAATGCGTTAGTCCTTTTTATAAAGTTATAGCTATGTTTATAATACTACATTTTATAATACTACTATTTCAATGAATTATAAGAACATTTGTTAGGCTTTCTGAATATGGGCTTCATAGAAAGTGTTACCAACATAACCCTACAGTTCAAATTATCCCAATAATGGAATAAGGAATAGGACTGAGCAGGTTACTGCATGGAAGTTTTACTCATGGTTTCCAGCTAATTGCTTTACTTATTTGTGCTTCAGGGACCTACTGGGCCTGCTGGTCCTCCTGGATTCCCTGGTGGTCCTGGAATTAAGGTGAGTGGTTTCTTATCACATCTACATCACACTGACATGCAGATGGATTCTTGGGAAGCATTCAATGTGGGAGTATGGACACATACTTGGTACGAGTATCTAGAGGCATAGTCTGCAGGCATTTAGGCAAAGTTTGATAGCAAGTACAATTCATGAAATGTTTACATAGAACGGAGGGTTCAGATGAGCTTGTCCTGGATGAGTGTTTCAGTATAAAGATGGGTTAGTACCAACCTCGGTTAGTACCAACCATGGATGCTTATTAGTGCTGGTGAATTTATCTGTAACTTTATTTGTAACGTTATCTGTAACTTTTTGATAATTTCTCCAGATTTATGGCCACAGTTGTGGGTAATAGATATTTCCAGTTTACTCAGTTACTTCTCAATTCATAATAGATAAATAAATAAACTGAAATAAAATGTGAAGATATGAACTCAGATGGTTTTGGGCAGGCCTTATCCACAAAGGACCAGTGTGTGTGCAGGTCTTTGGGGTAACCTTTAGGTCAGCAGTTCAAACCCAGGTGTGAGGACTCTTCAGCCAATCAGTCCTCTAACTAGTAACCTAATTAGGGAGCTGCAGCGAAAACCTGCATACACACAATAACCCTGATCTAGAGTGCTAACCATTACACCACAGAACCTGATAACTGTATAACACAGACTGTTAAAAAACAGTGGTATTCACTTGTTTCACTATCACTTTGCTTATACTCATACCTACAGGGAGAGATCGGAGCTCAGGGAGCTCGTGGTACAGATGGACCCCAAGGAGCTCGTGGCGAGCCTGGCAACCCTGGGCCCGCTGGTGCTGCTGGCCCTTCTGTGAGTACACTCTTTGCAGCTATTGCAAGTCATCGTTCTGTATCCAGTTTGGGACTTAGGCCTAAATGTTCTTTGCTTGTCATCAACAGGGAAATCCTGGTGCTGATGGTGCCCCTGGTGCCAAGGGTGCTCCTGTGAGTGTGATATTCATTTGTTAGTGATTGTTTATTATTAGTGATTTTTTTCTTATTTACTTGAGAAGAAATGCGTTGCATGAACACTTGTTCTGGTTTCTGTAGGGCCCTGCTGGTATTGCTGGCGCTCCCGGCTTCCCTGGACCCCGTGGCCCTTCTGGACCCCAAGGTGCTGGAGGTGTTCCTGGTCCCAAGGGTAACACTGTACGTAGACGACAGTTCATCTAGTTTCTTGAAAATTCTTGGTAATTCAAAGAATTGTATCCAATATTACTTGTTGAAAGCATTCCAAGTTCCTGTTAAGATACGTTATGTTAAGATACTGTCTTTACCTTTACCTTTACCTGTCCATCACAGGGTGAGGCTGGTGCCCCTGGTGTCAAGGGAGAGGCTGGTGCCAAAGGAGAGACTGTAAGTTGGCGCTGCACATTTACACCTACTGTTAAAGGCAAAATACATGTAACATCTGTCAGAACATCTCAGAACCAGCGATTTCATCACGCAGTGCATTTGACAATATATTAATTTTAAAAACTGTAAACAAATATGTATATATAAAAATATGTCCTAGAATATTTCTGAGGATATTGATGAGTTTCATTGATATTGTCTATTCCATGCACAACAGTTAAATTTAACCATGTTTATGATGCATCTTGATCTGCACCCCTGCAGATAAGATGGTGGCCCATCTTGATGTTCATGAGGCATCTTGGTTAATGTGATGATGTCATTATGATGTCATTCAGAGCCAATAGTGAGAATTCTTTTTTTGTTTATCAAGGGCCTCCCTGGAATCCAAGGCCCACCTGGTCCAGCTGGAGAGGAGGGAAAGCGAGGTGCCCGTGGTGAGCCTGGTGCTATCGGAGTCCGGGGACCCCCTGGCGAGCGTGTATGTCTGTCCTTCAATCCTTTTGTCTTTTCCCCAGTGGTCATTGTCTGTAATTATTATCCAATTAGTTCCCTTCTATCGAGGACCAGGGAGTACATACTTCTCTCTGGAAAGAACCACTCTTGTGCGCTTATGGTTAACTGCCTAAAAACAGACATGTCCATTGAAAAATAGCTTATCGTAGCATATTTGTAATGCTAGACTGCTGCAATTTATATTTTTACTATTATTTAAGTAACAGCACAGTAAAGTTTTACACTGTGTCACTAGTGACCTGCCATAAGGCAGCTAATTAAAATTAGTCGATTAGTGAAAATTAGTGAATGGCTTGTAGAAGAAGGTATTCCGCTATAAACGTGTGATGATGTGCTTTTGTCAACAGGGCTCTCCCGGAGGCCGCGGTTTCCCTGGCGCTGATGGATCTGCTGGGCCTAAGGTTTGTTAATTGCTTCAGGGAAGACTCTGAAAATGGCACAGGGAATGGATATGTATAGATATTTGTGGATAGATATGGATGGATGGATCGAATGGATAGATATTTGTGTGTGGTAGGATGGCACCCTCTACTTGCCAGCTGAAGAATGGTATAGAGAGAACCAGAGATTCTGTTTCCGTTATTTTATTCAGTAAAGTCGCCATTAATCTGAAGATTGAAGAGATTTCAGCTAGGATGCAGGATGAAGTCCATTTAATTTATTTTTCTGATTTATTTATCATTATATACAAGTATTTAATGTATGGTTCTGAGTGCTGACCAAGGTGCTGGTTTTCATAACCCGCAAGGCCTGCACACAGATTCGTCTCATTGCTTGCATTCCGTCTTTTCCTACCGTACAGGGTGCCCCTGGTGAGCGTGGTCCTGCTGGCATTGTGGGACCCAAGGGTGCCCCAGGTGAACCTGGCCGGAATGGTGAGCCCGGTATGCCAGGCTCCAAGGTGAGGGACGCTGTTATTTATAAGCTCGTGGTTTCCCACGCCCCCCGCTGACCTTTCTTTGCAGGACAATCTGTATACCAAGCTGTAGATGGCACATAAGGGAAGCCAAGTTTTATTATGTCAGATGTTCCGGAAGATACACACTGCCATAACCATTTAATTAAAACCAGAAATATAAAGTGCAAATTTATGTTAAGATATGTTTGCTATCTAAATAAATAGACCTGAACTGTACATTTTAGCTACAGTCAGCAGTAAGAACGTCAGCAGCATTTCAAGACTTTTTACAACCAGCTAAAACAGCCCTTGTTGCATGGTTCATCTAGCTTTGCTAATGCCACTTTGACCATAGATTGTCTCTAATATCTGCCTACATTTCCCATGACTCCTTACTCTAGGGTATGACTGGCAGCCCTGGCAGCCCTGGTCCCGATGGCAAGTCTGGTGCTCCTGTAAGTACCAGACATCTTGGTTCTGGAGCTCTGATTGAATGCTATGGAATAACTACTATAACTGTAGTTAGAATGGTTTTCCTGGTACACGGCTGCTAGGTAGGACATGAATGTCTCACAAAACGAATACTCTATGGATACTGAAATGGTTAGGCCTCCTTACAGAAGACATAGCTATGAACTGAGTGCATTACGATATAGGGGAAACTTCTTCAGGGGTCATGACCTTGTTATTTCCAACAAAAGGGTCCTGCTGGGCAAGATGGCCGCCCTGGTCCTCCTGGCTCTGTTGGAGCTAGAGGTCAGCCTGGAGTAATGGGATTCCCTGGACCAAAGGGTGCTGCTGTAAGTAGCGAAGATACATTTAATTAAATGATATGAAATTATATGAACTGTACAGTTAGAATAAATAGTTACGCTATTTGGAATGAAGACAATCGTGCATAATTGTATTAGGCTTTAGAGGAACAGATAATGGATAAGGCCATTCTAATGTCGCTACTGACTGTACATTGAATCTTACCGCCTTTATGCTGGGTTTCGCTACATGCGGTTGCCACATGGGGGCAGCATTGTAGCCTGTTAGGTTGAGCTATATTTTCTTCTCCTATCCAGGGTGAGGCTGGCAAGCCTGGAGAGAAAGGTGTGATGGGACCCCTTGGCCCTACTGTAAGTATTAGTGTCTGGTGTAATTTTATGTGTACATGTGAGGTTTATATCGCACAGGTGATATGACTTTTTTATTCAAGCGTATAAACTGAGCCAAGGTATAGTCTGCTCTCCGTATCTGCGGGTGATGCATCTGTAGAATCCACTGACCGTGGATTGAAAATATAAAAAAATCCAGAAAATTCCAAAAGTTCTTTGTTATATATTTTAGTATGTTTTGTTTATGCATAAACTCTGTCTCAACACAGGGTGCACCTGGCAAAGACGGTGATGTTGGTGCTCCTGGTGCCCCTGGCCCTCTTGTAAGTACTAGTTTCTAGAAAGTTCTTTAGTGATGTCCTCAACAGGTTAAAAAAATGAACACAACTGTAGAAAATAAAGCCTCTATTCTCAGGGTAGTATTATTTAGCATTGTAGCTTTGATATTTATGCTAATCTGTGTTAAATGCCTTTGTTTCATTTGACAAGATTATGTATTCATAGTAGGACATCTGATTCTACTATATAAAACTATTAAAATATTTGTAATTGTTACCCATCATCCACATTTTAGGGACCTGCTGGTGAGAGAGGCGAGCAGGGACCTGCTGGTCCTCCTGGATTCCAGGTAAGCTTTTTTCTCCAAGTTATATGATTTATTTAATATGACAATGTACATGCTCTAGTTAACAAACTACGGGCATTATGTGCATATACATCTCAGTGTTCTCCCTCCATTTTGGTTACGGGGGTTGATCTGTCTTTTTCATGCCTTTTTCATAGGGTCTTCCTGGACCCCAAGGTGCCACTGGTGAGCCTGGCAAGCCCGGTGAACAGGTAAGGCTAGTGATGCATTGCTTGGCATGAGGGTCATCTCGCTACTGAACATCTGATTTGTGTTATATTCCTGCATTGGACCTTGAATAATGAATAATTACAAAGCAAAAGGACAAAAACAATTTTACATCATCATGCAGGGAATAACAAATTACCCTTTTGTTACTCCCAACTCTGTTCTTGGATGGGCTATGTTTGAACTCCCTTAGTACATTTAAAAATCGAATAATAACCCAAAATGTCAAGCAGAATCAGCCTTTTTGTCATGACCGTATTGAACTTGGAGAACAAAAGTCTTTGTCAATATAAATTGCAAAGAAAAACAATATCCTTGTTTGGTTTACATTATTTTAGTTTTGCTAATAGAACTGAAATATGTGCCCTTTGTAACTGTATATCCATCACACTGATGAGTATAATTGGATTAGACCCTGACTTTCCTGCAGTCCATTATGCAATCGTTTGTAGATACAGATAAACACAGATGAAGCTCTGAAGTTTATTAACAACCACTGTAGTTGCAGGTTAGCCAGAGCACATGAAAATGCAAGGTGACCGCCTTGCTTGATAACTATTCTCTGCCTTGCAGGGTGCTCCTGGTGAGGCTGGTGCTCATGGACTTGCTGGATCTAGGGTGAGAACCTGTTTTTGTTATCTTGCAGCTACCTTCCAGACTGAGCCTTCCTCCTGTGATCGCTGACCTTTCATTCCTCTTGATCACCTAGGGCGACAGAGGTTTCCCCGGTGAGCGTGGTGCCCCTGGCCCTGCCGGTCCTGTAGGTGCCCGTGGAACTCCCGGCTCTCCTGGTAACGATGGTGCCAAGGTACGAAGTGGAACAAATTAGTCCAAAGATGAGCACCTTCAAATACACTGGGCAACTTTGGGCAACTTTGAGTTCATAGTGTTTCCCCATGGCCTCTTTAGCCATCGAGAGAGAAACGCAGCCATGCATACATCTGGGGGCCTAAGACTTCAATACCTATTTTTGCCTAATTTTGGAATGTCTTCTCAAAGACGCCATCTTTGCAGTTACAATGCATAGAGAAAGGGAATATGCCATCGTCATTTACTCGTTTTATTCGTCGGCATTGTAAAAAAATATGCAAATACGATGCCTTTTTGGATAAGAGACCTGAGCACCTGCAGATTTTGGTATCTGTGTGGGGGGGGGGGGGGTCCTGGAACCAATCCCCTGCAGATACCGAAGGACAACTGCATTTGCATATTTGAAATATTTCAGTATCTGCTTAGCTTTGTTCGGAGTTCAGTATTTTCACACAGAGATATATTTCTTGCAGTGTTACAGAATATACCACAAATTGATGTAACATATTTCTGGATTACCCTCATTACCACTGATCAACACAGTTACTGTTGTATGAGTAGCAGAACTGTTTGAATCTACCTATATTCCCCCAGTATTGTCCATGTCTAGCGCTGACAGTGGTTTCAGATCTCAGGAATTGTTTTTGCTGGTATAAAACTATAAATATTGGCATTGTAAACTCTATCTCTCATCCTCATTTTGTGTCAACCCCCCCCCTGCACTTTCTAGGGTGAAAGTGGTGCTCCTGGCGCTCCAGGCGCCCAGGGCCCCCCTGGTCTCCAGGGCATGCCCGGGGAGCGCGGTGCTGCTGGTCTGCCAGGCATCAAGGGTGACAGGGTAAGGCTTTTTCTCAGAGCGCACCGTCACGACAAACACGTCTAACAGGCAGGCTTTTTCATCCCTCTCTCCTTCATGCTAGAGCCATTTTAATCGTATTATTTCGTCCCTCCTTTTAGGGTGATGGTGGTGCTAAGGGCACAGACGGTGCCCCTGGCAAGGATGGCATCCGCGGTATGACTGGCCCCATCGGACCTCCTGGCCCTGCTGGTGCTCCCGGTGACAAAGTAATTGCCTTGAAATAGGAGCTGAATTGCAAGAATAAAAACACATTCTCCCAAAACATCTTATATAAGATTATCGTCCTATTAGTTAGCTAAAAGAGATGTATATTAAATTTAGGGATGGCCTAACAACAGGGCACCTGATTAATTAAATCTATACAAGCACAAACATCTTTATAAAGAGTATTAGTTTCTGTCTTGAACAATCTTATACAACAAACTGACTGTCAGTAGTTCTATATAACAATTTGGTCAATGGATGTATCTTTTAAAGTATTATCAAATTTGAACCCCACTGGTGTCTTCCTCCCTCTTCGTGCACAGGGTGAGACTGGTCCACTTGGTCCTCTCGGCCCTACTGGTGCCCGCGGTCCTCCTGTGAGTATCTGGCTGAGCTGTCATCATGAGCCTCATGTGTTTGCATACGTATGTCAGAGACCCAACTGACGAAGGCCATTTCCTTCTCTGCCAGGGTGAGCGTGGTGAGACTGGTGCTGTTGGACCTGCTGGCTTTGCTGGACCTCCTGTGAGTAAACAAAAATACTACGTTAGGCCACACATATTTATATACATTTCTGGAGACAGATTACTGAACTGCTTAACAGCTTGCTGGGTTAATAACGATACGATGACACATTAGCCCCCGTGACACTATGATAAGGGGATTGAAGATGATTGGATGGACATAATGACTAATGGAATGACTCCTTTAGATGTTTTAAATTAGGTTTACAATCAAGCTGCACATACAATAGTAAAGCAAACATGCAGCATGTTAAACTTATATACATTTAAAACCCAAAGATTTGATCAAGCAATGCATGCTGTCATAAACGTATAATCTGTATTCCATGCATCCATCATCCAGCTGCTTAACCAGTACTGGATGATGAGGGGGCCTGGAATGTGTACCGGACAGCATAGAAGTTCCTAAAACGAAATCCCATCCAATTGCGGGGCATGCATAATCACACTGAGTGGGCAGCTTAGCGTTCTCCTAACTGCATTTCTTTTGGTCTGTGGGAGGTAACCCAATCAACACGGGGACGACCTGAGAACTGCACACATGCAGCGATAGTTCAAAGGAAACACCTTTGCTAGCCACTGGGCCACAGTGCCAGTTATAATTATACTTATTAATTTAACTTTTTCATATATCAGACACACACATACCGATATACAGTAGTACACCGATAAACGTCATATCAGCATACGTCAAACTCAGCTTTACGTTGCTTGTCTGTATTAATTACTAATATTAGAAGAATAAAAACTTCTTTTAAAATGGATTAAAATACAATAAAAACGCTAAAGTACATACTAGGTGAACATTTACTTTTAAGATCACAAAGTGGACACTTTTATAATGAATTAAAGATGCATTTACATCAATAGAAATAACTACGTCTATTAGTCCTTCACAGGAATTTTTAAGGCTTTATTTTTGGGTTACGTCAAAAATCGGTGTACGACGGGGTATGACTGTATAATGATTTACTTTCATAAACAGCTGCTTGTCAATATTTAATTGTAGCTATTTACCAAAATTTGTGCAATTCAGGCTTGAAACTGCTAATAGGAAAAACAAAAAATATTGCAGCTACTTTCCAGGTCAAGTGCTCTTGTTTAGGTTTCAGTGCAGACAATGGACAATACAATAACAAGAACAATAAGATGTCTATAGCCAGGTTCTTGTGAAGGAAACCAAAGTGACCCTTTTGGACCTCTGTGCCCCCCCGCAGGGTGCTGACGGCCAGCCTGGTGCTAAGGGAGAGGCGGGGGACAGCGGTGCTAAAGGTGATGCTGGTACCCCCGGACCTCCTGGACCTACTGGTGCTCCCGGCCCCCAGGTACTCTTCTCATATGTAATAATCTGAGATTGGAAGTCCAGGTCCAGAAAGTAAAAATTCAGGCCAAGATTTTTGTTTGAACAGTACTCTGTGACTGTGACTCTTCAGCTGGTTTGTTGAAACAAAATCTTGATCCAGACTTTCGACTCTCTGAACCAGAACTGTCCACATCTAATAATAATAATAATAATAATAATAATAATAATACTGACCAATTTTCAGACCCGGTAATAGAATTGTGGGAGTATGTATGGTGTATGAGATTCACAATCTATAATGCAAATGATTGATTTCAACAGGGTGCTGTTGGTTCTACTGGACCTAAAGGTACCCGTGGAGCCGCCGGACCTCCTGTAAGTATTCAGCTTGCAAAGACCATCAGGCAGACTGTAACATAACTATGGAGTGCAGTGTGAATGATGTGGGGCATATTCTCTCTGACTATAGGGTGCTACTGGTTTCCCTGGTGCTGCTGGCAGAGTTGGACCTCCCGGACCTTCTGTAAGTATGATCTTCTCTTTCCCTGGTGGTTATACTCCAACTGTTCTCTTGCATCCCAAGTAAGCACATATCAGCCTCCAATACTTGATTTTCTCACTGTAAACACAGTTTGCAAAACTCAAAGTCTAACTCAAAGTCAAAGTCGCTTGGTAACAGAAGAATTTACATCTGACACGTATATGGCATCCAGACATATAAAGTACAGTACGAGCTCTTAAATACTGCTGTATTGCTTGCATATAAGACACCTACTACGTAGTTTTATGCTGCATTCTGTATTAGCATTGGTATATCTAAAGAATATTGGTTCATTTAATGGAAATATTTCGAGTTAAAAGGAAAGCTTTTTGGTAGATTTGCATAAATTCCTGTGTGTTCATAACTAGTTTTCCTCATTAACAGGACTCATCCATTAAATTAATGTTTAAATCCAATAAATTTAATTTAATCCAATAAATTTGCTTCATTCCAGAACTTCCCCAAAGAATGGGCCGAATAATTTAAGAGGGATAACTAGCCCTAACCCTAATCTTAACTAACCCTAACCAGAGTTACATCCAAAAACGGCCACATAACTTGAAAATAACAGAATTACCTAACAACCTTCCTCATGGGCTTTCTCTGAATTTGTCCTGCATTCCTCGTTTTTGTGACTAGGGTAATGCTGGCCCTCCCGGTCCTCCTGGACCTTCCGGAAAGGAGGGACAGAAGGGTGTCCGTGGTGAAACTGGCCCTGCTGGTCGCACTGGTGAAGTTGGTGCTGCTGGCATTCCTGGTACTCCTGGTGAGAAGGGTGCCCCTGGTGCTGATGGCCCTCCCGTAAGTTTCGTTTGGTTCTGCCGTTTTCAGAGTACCGCCCACCATTGTTTAAACCACACTTACTGGTTTGAAATGCAGTTATTCCAAACATTAACAGTAAATGTGTGACACTTGCTACTCGGAGACAAACACAACAGTGGCGTGACACCTGTGTCTTGTGCTTGCTACAGGGCTCCTCTGGCATTCCCGGACCTCAGGGTATCGCTGGACAGCGCGGTATTGTTGGTCTCCCTGGACAGAGAGGCGAGCGTGGTTTCCCAGGCCTGCCTGGCCCATCTGTGAGTAATCAGCCAAAATCAGCACTTACCAATAATTCAGCACCGCGAATCATAAAACCAAAGGCCTCTGTGACTTTTAACTACTAAAGGTAGCTAATTATTCTATGAATATTTGATTTTGTAGAACTGATCCCTGCCTGGTGATGGGTTGGTCCTCATTTCTGTTCGGGTTTATCAGAGCTTTTGCTGTTCTTCTTCAATGGAAATCCGGGAGTGGAGATCCTCTCTATTTCCTCTTCCAATTTATTCTTTGCAGATTCCGCAATGCACAAAGCCACATTCTGTTGGGATGGAATAAAAAAATATTAGATTTCCATGATTTGACCACTTTTTCCAAGCGTCATCATATTTTACCTACTAAATGTTATGGTTCAAATATGATAAATCTCTGTCTGGGCTTGAGTCTAATCTGCATTGTCTTGCCCCCAACACTAGGGAGAGCCTGGAAAGCAAGGAACTAATGGACCCAGTGGTGAACGTGGACCTCCTGGACCCATGGGACCACCTGGGCAGTCTGGTGCTCCTGGTGAACCTGGTCGTGAGGTATGTAAACTTGCAGGTGACTGGTATGGGGTAAAGGCCATATTTCCCATTGGCAATGGCAGCAGAGACCTAAACCACATACGTTGAGATGCTAAAAAATAGTATGATTGATTCAGGTGTCTCTGAAACAAATATTACAGAAACTAAGCCTTTCAAACAATGATAAGTGAAGTGCTCTTTCAAGCGCAGCCAGATATACATGAATAGCAGTGAATGAGATGAGAGCAGAGTTTCCCTATACAGTCCTCAGGGACCCACAGACAGTCCATGTTTTTGCTCCCTCCCATGGAGAAAAAATGTGTATTGTCTGGCAGGGAGCTTGGAAGGAGCAAAACCATGGACCGACTGTGGATCCCCGAGGACCGAATTGGGAAACTGCTATAGAAGATAGCTGGCACTTATTAAGACAGACACTTAATTTTCTATGTACTTTATTTAGCAAATGCTTTTGTCCAAAGTGATGTACAAGTGAGGCAAATAGTACATTTCAAACATAAGTGCCGTCAAGGAGTCGACTAGGTGTAAGTGCTGCTAGACTCGGCTTCCGATGAATGCCCAGCAGCCCTGGAGCAGGAGCTACACAGCGACACCCAACAAAGCGAGAACTTAATAAAACTACCATTCAATGACCAGAAAGTGCAACACAAATTTACCCTAAATCTATGATATAACTTTCTGATGTCAGATTTCAATTCATGAATCTACTAAGTGATTCTGTAACATTGGCTTGCATTAATTTTCTTTAAGGGCAAGTGACTGAAAGTATCATAGCTGACCATTGCCAAACCTGAATCTCCTCTTCTTATAGGGTACCCCTGGTAATGAGGGTCCTGCTGGTCGTGATGGTGCTGCCGGCGCCAAGGTAACATTCTCCTCTTAATTCGAGTCAATCCAATGTTTCCTGTTGCAAGTACTTAAAGACTTTTTGGCAGATTTGCATTGCTGTTGGGGCAACAGAGTAACGTTCGCAGTTTCTCTGCAGACACCTAATTATTCTCCATTGCACTTCACAGGGAGACCGTGGTGAGACAGGTGCTGCTGGTCCCAATGGCCCCCCCGGGCCTCCTGGTGCCCCTGGTCCTGTTGGCCCTGCTGGAAAGACCGGTGACCGTGGAGAGACTGTAAGTGTTGTATTCTGTGACAGTGGCCCTTCGCTTGGGTCCAGGCTAATTGATTCTTTACTACAGTTTGTCCATTTTATGATAGTGGAAATGATCTGGCAAGTATTGGTTATAGAATACACACAGAATAAAAAAGATATGTGCATGGAGTATCTAAGAAGACTCATGTTACAGTGATGAAAACTAACAAATTTGCTATTGATGTATTTGGTTAATCACAAAACGTAACAACACAACATTGACCTCTATCCTTCTGTTCTTTCCTAAGGGACCTGCTGGCATCGCTGGTCCCCTCGGCCCTCCAGGACCTCGTGGCCCTGCTGTAAGTGCATTTTGTTATTCTCTTAAAATACATGCAATTCACATATGTACTATGTATATATTCATAAAGTAGGTTGGGTAATCTTCTGACCAATTGTCACTCCCATACTCTAGGGCCCCACTGGTGCCCGTGGTGACAAGGGTGAGACTGGAGAAGCTGGTGAGAGAGGCATGAAGGGCCACAGAGGGTTTACTGGTCTGCAGGGGCCCCCAGGACCTTCTGTAAGTAAATGTTTATAATGATGTTGTTATTATTATGACATGACATAACATACTATGGCCTTTCTCAGCATACATTCTTTTGTTATTTCTGGACAATACTACAGCACATCAGTGAATGGGGAGTTCTTGTTATAACAGGTGTGGTTACCGGATGACTAGAGATGTCTGAATGTGTCAGTGATTAGACAGATACTATACGGAGGAGAGGTTTCCTCCACCTAGTTTCACAGGCATCTGTATCATCTGACATTTTTGATCAGTCAAATGAATTTAAATTTTTATCAGTAGCCAATGAACATGAATTTTCTACTCACTTTACTGAATATACTGAGTAATTATGGAGTGTATTATACTGTTTTAGTTCAAATCTGCATTATTACGATGAATTGTGACGTTTCTCACAACAGGGACCCCCTGGTGACCAAGGACCTGCTGGAGCCTCAGGCTCTGCTGGAGCTAGAGTAAGTATGCATTTTTTAAAAGATTATAATCACACTGCAGAAACATAAGTACAGTAAATAAGTAAAGTAAAGTAAATAAGTAAAGTAAACATTTTAATTAAGGGTAAAACATGCATGTTGACTTGGGCCAATTTTCATCAGCTTAGCATGGTTGAATTTAAAGATTTATAACTTCAGATGTGAAAGTCAGAGAGACATGCCTGATAGCTACATTATTACAATTAATTGATAATCAATCTGAATTTTTACTCACATTAAAAATGCATCGACACCACATCTGCAACTTCAGTGATTGTCTGTTATCTTGTGGATTGGATTTCTGAGGTGTCCTAACCTGCATCCCCCTCCTAGGGACCTGCCGGTGCTGCTGGCTCACCTGGTAAAGATGGCATGAATGGTCTGCCTGGGCCTATGGGACCTCCAGGACCCCGTGGTCGTAATGGCGAAGTTGGACCTGCTGTAAGTCACATACATTGACCCATTATTGAAATATTGACTTCTGCTATGGCTTTTCTCTTGAACCTGTCTTCCTCCCATCACTTCAGGGTCCTCCTGGGCCTCCTGGACCTGCTGGACCTCCTGGAGCACCTGGTGGTGGATTTGACATGGGCTTTATTAGCCAGCCAGCCCAGGAGAAGGCACCAGATCCCTTCCGTCTCTACCGTGCCGATGATGCCAATGTGATGCGCGACCGGGACCTGGAGGTGGATACTACCCTCAAGTCCTTGAGCCAGCAGATTGAAAACATCCGCAGCCCTGATGGCACCAAGAAGAACCCTGCTCGCACCTGCCGTGACCTGAAGATGTGCCATCCTGACTGGAAGAGCGGTATGTAGCCAACTTGCAATGGTCTACTTGTACTTGTTTCTGTATCCTTCTGTGCTCTAGCATGTGTACACCTTGTCCTGCACTAACAGTTAACTCCTTCCTTCCCTAGGCGAATACTGGATTGACCCTGATCAGGGCTGTCCTCAAGATGCCATTAAAGTCTACTGCAACATGGAGACAGGCGAGACCTGCGTCTACCCAACTGAGGCTGAGGTACCTAAGAAGAACTGGTACACAAGCAAGAACATCAAGGAGAAGAAGCACGTCTGGTTTGGAGAGGCAATGACTGATGGCTTCCAGGTGAGTGAAGAGTTCCTTAATACCCTACCTTAATCACAAACAGTTAAAAGTTTCATCGAACTGTGATGTTTTAATCATGCCTTTCTTGCTCCCTCACCCCTGACAGTTTGAATATGGTGGCCAAGACTCCAAGGTTGAGGATGTCAACATCCAGCTGACCTTCCTGCGCCTGATGTCCACTGAGGCCTCCCAGAACATGACATACCACTGCAAGAACAGCATTGCCTACATGGACCAACGGGCTGGGAACCTCAAGAAGGCCCTGCTCCTGCAAGGATCTAATGAAATCGAGATCAGAGCCGAGGGCAACAGCCGCTTCACATACAGCGTCGCTGAGGATGGCTGCACGGTGAGTCACCACCTCCTTACTGCTGTACTCAAAACGTAATGCCTTTGCAGTGTTTTC
The DNA here is from genome assembly GCA_026774425.1 of Petrocephalus zakoni. Taxonomy (NCBI): domain Eukaryota; kingdom Metazoa; phylum Chordata; class Actinopteri; order Osteoglossiformes; family Mormyridae; genus Petrocephalus; species Petrocephalus zakoni. Next base: position 11,789,970 of record JAODKN010000045.1, read on the forward strand.
TTTCATTAATCATAGGCTTCCATACGTTTTGTGTGTAGTAATAGTAAACTGTAGTGGCTTCAGTAGCTGGTAGTGAATCTCTTCAAGAAAATGCTGCATTGTTTCATCTAAGGAAGCAGAGAATATGCAAGTGCTTTAGCAAAAAAATGAAAGACTTTGTGACAGAAAATGATTTCAGACCACTAACGGAACAATAATGATACATCAATACATTTTGAGGAGTCATGAAGTCATGTGTTCTTTACCAGATTTACTGATTTGTAATCAATCAGACAGGTGTATATCATATGGTGTCTACAGCCACCTAACAGACTGAATAAATATGTATTTATCCATTATCCAGTGCGGCAGCACTACTGCGTAAATGTTTCACTTTGGGTAAAGCAGGGCCCCTAAAAGTATAAAAGTGTTAAGCTGTCTACTTAACGTGAATATATATAATTTCTGAATTCTCGAAGGTTAGCTATTTTTCTCAGGTTGCTTTTAATTGGTTAAAAACTGGACTCCTAGATCTGATAGGCTAAATCTTGGAGAATCATGTGGCTCACGGCTAAAATTCTAAAAAGCAGTAGAAACTAGAAAATGGGTAGTAGAGCAGTGGTTGAATTAGTAAAAGTAAACAGAATTACCTGGATTCATCTTAGTGAGGAAATGCTACCGCAGGCTAGCTAATGGTACTCAACCTAACTCTCACTTTTTTTTCTCTCTTCCTAAAGTCACACACTGGCACATGGGGCAAGACAGTCATTGACTACAAGACAACGAAAACATCACGTCTGCCTATTATTGACATCGCTCCTATGGACGTTGGTGCACCCAATCAGGAATTTGGCATTGAAATTGGCCCAGTTTGCTTCTTGTAAAAAAACCAATGTGGACTTGAAATTGTTGTTTTTTTTCTAGCAGTTGTCTCTCTAAAACCTTTCCTATGCATTAAGAAAACGTAAACTCCATTTGGCCACAAATGGTCCACTTGCTTAAAACTGCACTTATGAAGACGGTGTTTGTGTGTTGTCAGTTTTGGGGAAAAACGGGACCACTACCTTTTTTTTTTTACCAACACCTTACATCAAAGATACCAAAGACTCATTCGTGTCACCCGGAACAAGAAAATAATATATACGTGTAAAGTGTAAAATTCCCCTGGAGAGAAAACAAACAGGTGATTTTTGCAGTTTTTCTTACCAGTGTGGAAGAACAAAAGAACCAAATGCTTTGTACCGTTTACAGGTATTAAATAAATTTGAAAAATGACAGTGAAGTGTCTTGTTGTTTTAACCACGATAAGAGTGACCAAATATATATTTAAAATAAAGTGAGTAATAGAGACAGAGGTTTGTTTTCATTCTGTAATCTTATGGCTACCTCAGATAAGAAATTCACATAACCCGGTGTTGCTACATGTCAGGCTATGTGCAGTTTCTTCATGGGGTCCTGTCAGTGGTGTATAATAGCCTACTACCTTTTAATAATATATTGTCACAGATACTTACAGGACCTTTGGTGCTAAACAAAATGGCTTACTGTCCAAAGCAAAACAGGTGTTTGTTTTCCTTGTGAAGTGTTGGTTACAGGTCTACAGCTTTCTTTCTTATGTAGACGTGAAGCATACATTCTTGTCTGGTGTAGATTAAGCAGGTGGATTTGTCTTAAAAACAAAATTCAGGCCCCATTTTGCCGCATTTTTGTTGCCCCTTTTGCTTTTAGCGAGAAGACCTCTTCACCTTTCTTGTTTTACCGTTCTGCAAAGAGTTTAAAAAGCAAGAAAATTTGGAATTTTAAAATAGGAGAGAAACAGACACACTTTCTTGGGGGTGGGTGGGGTAAAAGATTATCTGTACCTATTTTGTATATGTATAATAATTTGAGATGTTTTTAATTATTTGAATGCTGAAATAAAGCATGTTAAATGATCGACTTAATTTTGTGAGATCTTGACTTTCCTGACTGACCTTTCATTGGATTTATTTGAAGCAACTGAAGAAAGCTAATTTCTATACCGTTTAATTTAAAAAAGGCTGAAGAAGAAATGCTTTTGGGGGGGATGTTTTAAACTTTAAACTCAATAACCAAATGTAAACAAAGCATTTCATTCATGATAAACTAACCTGTTATATTTGTTAATTAAATCTAAAAACTAGCATACCATTTTTGTTTATCTGGATATCAAGCAAGAAAGATTTACGAGTATTTCTCAAGTTAAAATTATGTACTGGGAAGTTTTCAACATCACTTAACAAAAAGGGCTTAATTCTCAAGGAAACAAAACCTTGTATGAAACTTAGAAATTAAAGACCGAAAGTTTTAGTCAGTGCTATTGTTTTACTTCCAAGTTTTAGCAGTTGTGAATTTTTTACATGGACAAACTGTCACGCTCAGCCCCGCCCTTCGTGTTTCTTCCCCTGTTTTGCCCTCAGGCGGGGCTTGTTTCGCCGCACCTGACCCTCGCTGTGTTCGCCTCGTGTGATGGCTTCGCCTGATCAGCTGCCTCTTGTTTGACCCTTAATGTGCTGCCCTATTTTAGTGAGCCTGGGTCCTGTGCCCCGGGTCTGGTATTGTCTATGCTATGTTAGCTAGCTCTCGCGCTTGCTCCCGTATTATACCCTGTGTCAGTCAAATAAACGCCCTTTGGAAGGGCTCAACCCCGCAGCTGCAGTTATGGGTTGTTCCTCCCACCACTGGCGCGACACAAACAAACAAAGTTACTAATAAAATCTAAATATGTGACAAGAGGTAGCATGAATAAAAACACTATGTCCCTAAAGCTTATCTTTTTAACCGTGGTTATGTGATAAAGTTTGAAATGACCTGTAAATCTTGGTAAATACTGTAGAATTATGGTTCAGCCAAACGAAGGTCCCCAAGGTGTGAGGTAACCATGCCAACCACTACACCACCCCATCACATACTGTCAGAGAACTGACAGATATGGTAACAAGTATAGTAACTTCCTGACCTAAATGCTCTGTAACAATTCAATAAGTACATTAAGTAATTGACCTAAAAGATAAGTAGTGTCTTTATTGTACTTCAAAACACCAATATGTGTCGGGGTGGGTGCCCGTCCAACCCTGTCCTTTGTGTCTTTCCCCATTTGGCCAGCTGGTGTGGCTGGCCATCCTGGTCCCCTTTTTTGTTGTTTGCTATTGGTGTGTTGCCCTTGCTCATAAGACCGCCGCATGGCTCAGTGGGCCGAGTGTGTGGCACTGTTGTCCCGTGTCATGGGTTCAAGGCTGGCTACGCCCAGCCTTATCTCTTGTTTTGTATATTTTGAGTTTCTTTTCCTCAGTGTTCCCTTTTGAGCTTTTTGATTCTAAGTTTACCCTCATTGCGTTTTTGGTTATTGTTCCATTTGTTATCCTAGTGTATTGTTTTTTGGTAGGTGTTTTTCTAGTTTCAGTGTCTAGTGTTCCATAGGTCTGTTAATTTTTTCCACCTGTCACTCATTGTCCTGTGCTCGCCTGTGGTTGATTAGTTATGAGTTGCACCTGTTCCTGGTTGTGTCCTGTTATCTGTGTATTTAAGTGCTTGCCTTTGTGTTGTTCTTCTGTTGGTCATTGTATGAGTTGTATAGTGTGTGTATAGTTCCTGTGTGTGAGATTTGTAGTTGTATTGTATGCTCTGTGTAGTTTTCCTGCTCCCTAGATTAGTTTTTTTTGTGTGTGTGGTAGATGATGTATATTGTACACTATAAAGCGATGGTTAACAATTTCATGTTAACACTGAGCTCAACGACTTACTACTAAGTACATGATTGATAATTTGATTGTAACAAAGACTGTTTGTGGTTACAGTTTTTTTCAGTCGCTAACAAGCGCTTACCCATACTTCAGATACTTTTTCTAAACTCTTAACACAGACTCAC
>JAODKN010000045.1:11826388-11837477 GCA_026774425.1 Petrocephalus zakoni
GTCACCATTGTTTTGTTGTGAGTCTGTAGCTGGCACTCCACCACGCGGTCCTCTTTGTCTGATAGCTGTGGACCAAGACAAACTCAACCATTCAGTGACTGTCACCTTTTATGGTCAGAATTTATGTGGTAAATTAAGCATTCATTTTCAATATTGGCACGTCTAAAAATCAAACTGGTTCCTTCATGTTGCCCTCCTTTTTTATGACAGAAGCTCTGTATTTTAGTTATTTCTGTGCCTCAGTGTTTGAATGTAACCTAAGACTACCAGAATACAGGGTAAACAGTAATGAAGACTATTGTTCACGAGTCTATAAGAAGGCAGTTGTAAATCGCAGACAGGCGATACATGCAGGCAGTGCACAGGTGACGAACGAGATCTGTCGCCCAAGTCTGTCTTTGTGTCGAATGTGTCACTACGTTTATAATAATAATAACTGAGTCATTATAAAAGTAACTACGCACAGTACTGTACTGTAACTAGAGCTGACGAACCGCTGCAATGTTTTCACTAGTGTCACAAAGTACGTGCACAAAGTGCGTACCTTCATCACGAACCATTGTGTTTTGTTTTGTATTGTATTACGAACTTAATTTGTAATATTATAGGCTTTACGGCAGTCCGTCCATAAGTACGAGTTGTCTGTAAGGAGGCCTGCCTATGTTCAGTCACAGATATATTAATTTTCCTATGACCCTGACCAGTATAAGCAGTTGACAGACGGATGATCAGACAGGTATTAATTAATTTATAAAGTCTGTACTCTGGACTGGGACACACCCTGGTAATGCGCAGCTGGGGCCGGGTTCTCCTCCTGGATATCTTGCTTTTCTTTAGTAGACCTTCGTGTCCATCACTGAGCATCAGGTTTCATTTCAAAATTGGGATCAAATATGTTATTTTTAATACAATGCCATCAAGAGATACTGTTTCTCTGTTAAGGACCCAGAAATGTACCATGTGCCATTAGGCCATTGTAATATTAAATATCTGCAATAGGCATATCACTTTATTTATGTATGTAATTCATTTTGCTGATTGTCCTTGATTGGTTTGCGTGACACCCCAAATTTAATTTGTTGTTTGTAAAAGTACTTGGTTGATAAATGAATCTGATTCTGAATTAAAGTCAATGACCATGTGGCATTGTGGTCCATGGGTCGTACTCTCACATGAGCACAATGCTTGCTTCCTGGACTGGGCTGATGTGTGCGTGGGGTTTATGTGTTCTCTCTATGGTCACCCAAAGGTGAAAATATATACAGCTCTGAAAAAAATAGGAGACCACTCTATATTTTTAAAAATAACTGCATTTTTAAATCCTGGTTTAAGCCTGGTTGCAGTCCTGGTCCCAGGGGACACTGGTAACGACCAGAAACCAGCCAGGTAGAGGGGGGAGCGAGTTTCTAATGCCAGATATGACCGTCAACTTATCTGGCAGTGCCTCATAAATTGGAAGAAAACCTCAAGTGACCTTCAACAGGAATGGGAATCATTAAGGGCACACAGTTAGGTGCACAGATAGGACAGATCTTATCAGGCTCCTAGAAGCAGGTCTGAAGCCCCATGAAGCACGGAAGAAGCCCTCCATTAATGAAAAGCAGGGAAGAGCCAGGCTGGAGTTTGCAAAAGAAAAATTATATTTTAAACATAAGCATACCAATAAATTGAGAAATGAGTTAAACTAAATGTTTTGCTGTGGTCTCTTAATTTTTTCTAGAGCTGTATATGTTTAAATGATGCTGACTGTTACCTGTCAATTGGCGAGGAAAGGCCACTGCTCGAACCTGAATGACTGTACTCAGTGTTGTGGGACACTGCAACACTCTAGGGATTTGCACGATACAACATAGAACAATCAGAACAATGCAACTCAATATAAAATAGAAACCTTCTATTGAGGATGCGAGCTGAAATAACAAAGACACCCACCAGGGGGTAGCAGAGGGCCGGGATTTGTAGAGTTTGCTTGGGTGGAGCTGGACCTACAGGAGACTGTTGAGAAGTGTCTTCCAAGAGAACTCCCTCAGAAGTGCTCATATAGGCATCTGTCTCACAATCAGCTGCCATGAAAACAGACATAGTGACCACATAGCTATGTCAGAGGTGACTAAAAGTTTGCTACTTGGTACGTTATGGTTATGGTACGTTAGAGGGTAGTATTGGAAGACTTTATGCAGCCCCAATATAAAACACAACACACAGAAAGTGACACACCATGCTGATTTGGTTATTTCTTTGCTCTTTCAAGTTTCTATCTGACCTAATTTGAAAAATTATATCACAAATAAAATAAAAATTTCTGGGATTTTTTCTTTTCTTTCATTTTCAGACTGAATTATTTTTTTATCGTCCCATTTTCCTTTCCACTGCAAAATGATCTACTTGCACCTCTTAAGGTTATTTTACGCACAGGAATTTGCCAACAAGTTTATAATTATTTTATAGCAATAATAATAATAATAATTATTATTATTATTATTACTATTATTACTACTACTATTATTATTATTATTGTCTGGGTCAGATAAGTAGGTGTGAATGCAGTCAGCACAAAAATGTAAAAGCCAAATCAAGAAACACAGGGGGGAAAAAAACAAGCAAAAATCAATTAACTCCTACCACAAGTGTACAACATTAACAGAGGCATAACTTTATCAAGCTACTGTAAGTGCTTCTGGTTTGGCCTGATTGGTAGCCTCATTCATACAGAACTGTATGCTCCCTCCCCAGGGGTACGTTAATGCACAGCCTTAGCCAGGGCCTCCGCTACAAAGAGGACTCAACAGCCCCCCCCACTGTACAAAATAGTAGGGGGGCGCTGACCATGTTAATGTGCCTCTGGTTGTCACATTTCATTCTAGGGGGCAGAAAAATAGGGGCCCTGCTGTAGACGCTATAGCTTGTGGTGCTTCTGGGCTGTGTGGCTGGTAATACTCGATCGTGCACTTACAGGTGATGGGGGAGTGGCCGCGGTGCCGACTGAGGACATGAGGATATGCGTCAGGCTCCTGGGGTACCGATTGGAGGGGGGAGGCCATGTGACAGCCCGCAGACCTATCAGACGGGGGAGGGGCGGGACCAGACACTGTGAGAATGGGCGGCACCAGAGACTGAGGGGAGCTTTCTGAATCTGGGCCAGTGCAGTTAGCGGCTGGTTTTCTTGGCTCCGGCTCTTCGTCCCTTTCCAGCCTGGTCTTCCTCAGCCTTCCCCATTTGTCCCTCTGACGCTTGATGGCCGTCACTCGGTCACGGATGGCTCTGGCCACGGGCTTGTGGTCGACCTCGGACACAAATCCCGACACCACCTGGGTGGAAGCAGCAGAGATGTTAGTCAGATCTCTCACCCAGGAGAACCAGCAGACAGCACCGCCCAAATGTGAGAGTCACTGCTTGGGTTCATTTAATGAGAAATGAATGTCATAGCTAGATCTAAAAATGAAAATTCTCTAATCAATTTTTGGAGAAGCTTCAATATCTAACTTCCAATGTGCTACACTGTCAGAAAAAAAGTACGAATTTGTACCTTTGAGGATACAATTACTTTTCACTAGGGCTGTAGCCTCAAGAGTCTGCTGACTATAACCTAGCTGTAGATAAATGTACATTTTAAAACAGTAATAATAATATTATAAATGGACTCTAAGGAGCATTTTTGTACCTTGGGGAACAAAAGTATAGCAGGCCTGTCGTCTTTTTCCTGACAGTGTAGCTGCCTTACTTCTATGTTGCTAAATAAACAAGTAAATGTTAACTTTCCAGTTTCCAGTCTTTAAAATGTCAGTCCAATTTAACTAATTCCTACACACAGGCCACGCCAGGAGTCCATTCTGCATTGTACCACAACTCCAGAGGTGGGTAATTCCGGTCCAAAGAATAAAAATCCAGACTAAAAATTTGTTTTCGACCAACCAGTTGAGGATTAAGAGTGTCAGTCACAGAGTGTGCAACTAGTTGGTTGAAACTAAATCCTGGTCTGGACTCTCTGGACCTGAATTACCCACCTCTGCACAACTCATAGCATCAGATCCGACGGCCGACTGCTTGACATCGAGCCACAACCTGAATACGTCTCCCATGACGAATTTTAGGGGAGGCCTCACCATCTCGTGCGCTACTTCCTCAGGCACGTCTTTGTAGAGGTCAAAAAGGAACTCGATGGCGTCGCTGTCTCTGTATTTCCCATGCAGCTTCCTGGTGTCGTCCACGCGTAGCCAGAGCTTGAGGCCGGACTTCAGCATGTCATCCTCCTCGGCCAGCTCCACATGCACGCCGCTGTGCTCCTGGAAGAACGGGTGCTCCAGCAGGACGTGGATGGTGTACCTGGGTGGGGCGAAAATGGGCAGTACAGGGAGAAAATGAGAGTCATGAATGTGTCACATAGGCAGAGGTGGGTAATTCAGGTCCACAGAGTAAAAGTCTAGACCAGGATTTTGTTTCAACAAACCAGTTGAGCATAATGCACTCCAAAATCTTGTGGAAAACCTTCCCAGAAGAGGTGACAGCTATATTGAGACAGGCAGGTGGTGTAGTGGTTAGGGACGCAACCGTGTAGTCGAAAGATTGCCGATTTGAGTCCCCGACCTGCAAGTACCGCTGAGGTACCTTGAGCAAGGTACCGTCCCCAAGCACTGCCCCCCAGGCACTCATGTTGCTGTGCCACATTGTCACATGGGTTACATGCAGAGGAGACATTTTGCTGTTGCGTGCTGTGGTGTGTCAACAATGACGATCAATCACCTTCAGCTATTATAGCTGCAAAGGGGGGGCAACTCCATGTCGATGCATATGGATTTAGAATGGGATGTCATAAAAATTCCTGTAGGTGTAATTGTCAGGTGTCCTGATACTTTTGTACATACAGTGTATGAGCCTGACTTCATGCTAATTTAACATGTTTGTCAGGTAAGTACCAAAACTGCACAATTTTTACTGTGGTGAAGTCCCAAGCTAGGGGCATATAAAAGCCGTATAAATGTAAATAACAATTAAACTCCTACTGCATACAGTTCTCATGTATTCTGGGCTTATAATTTGATATCATTTGATTTAAATAGGAATTAACAAACCATATGACAAGGCATGCAAAAAATACCTTTCAAATTTGTTCATCCTTATGCATCCTTCAATGATCTCCTGAAGCTCAGGGACTTTAACTTTGAAAAAGCTGTCTGGCTTGATTCCCTAAGCACATCGTTAATAGGGAAACACTGCATGGTGATAGAAGCTTTGATCCCAATAACATGAAGCACATGGAACAGAAGATCTAGAGAGAATATTAAACCAATGAGAAACTTGAGAAAATCATATATTACTGTGTCATTGTGCAAATGTGTTAGTCATTTCAGAACAGTTATTTTAGTTTCTCTACTTCAGTAAAAGTGCAGATTCAGTTCTTTCTTGCCAACTCTTGGGTTAAATTTTCTGCTGTATAACAGAAGAAAAAGACTAGCTTTTCCTCAGCTCTTCTGCTCACATTTGTGACCTTGCGGTAGATCTGGGCAGCATTCCGGCACTCGGAGTAGGGGTATTCTGATGTGGTCATCTCCAGGATGCACATGCCAAAGGCATAGATGTCCACTGCCTCATCATACTTTTCCTCGTACATTTCCGGGGCCATGAACTCAGGAGTTCCTTAATTTGGGGGGGGGGGGCATGATTTCATAGCACATATCACAAGAGCAGCTCTCTAACAAATCTCCAAAGCAACTGGAATTCGAAACTCAGTGGTCACTCCATTGAGTACAAGCCACCAAACCATTAATTCTGTATCACAATGTAAATCTCTCTGTACCAAATAAGTACTATGAGTTCATGGAGGTATTTTTGCCTTACTGTGTAAAGGGTAATGGAAGATGGAAGACAGATGGATTTAAAAGGAGTCTTCAATATAAATATTCATTCATTTTCTGAATGCGATATGTTCCGATTTGCGGCAGGGATCCTAGCATGATCTCACCGATGACGCTCTTTGCGAAGGATGTGCTCTTCAGGGTGGCCAGACCCAGGTCCCCGATCTTCACAGAGCCAGTGGGGCCCGTGATGAAGATGTTGTCACATTTAAGGTCGCGGTGGATGATTGGGGGGCCGCGGCTGTGCAGGAAGTGCAGGCCCCTCAGGATCTGGCAGCTCCAGCGCTGCAGGACCTTCAACTTCATTTCCTTAAAGCGTTTCAGGTACCTTCAGGGTTCACAGGTACATGCCAGTTAAAGGCCAGATTTGGAATTGGCCTAAGGACACCTCATACCTGCCATGTAAGTTGGAATGCTTAAAGAGTTGCAGATAGGTAGTCTGTCTCCAATTGAGAGGGTACCTGATAATCCATATTTTGGAGGACACTTTGAATAAGGACAGGATTTGGAGACTGCAATGTCAATTGAAAGGACCTGCCTTTCACTTAAGCACCTAGTTCTAGCTGTGTGCTGATTGGTCAGTCTCCTATAATCATGCATGTGTCACTAATCTTAATGCAAAACAGTTGGATGAGTCTTTCAATCAAGGAAACAAACCAGTCAGGGCACAAGAAGTGAACTATTCAGCCAAGCACCGGAGCCTTTCAGTTTTAATAATACTAAATAATAATAAAACCTGAAGAAGCTGTAAGTCTCCTCCCCGACAGGGATTATCTGGTCACCCTACAAAAAGATAGACTGGAAATGCAACTCAGCAGCCCCAAAAGTTGTGTGATTCAGTGTAACTCAAAAATAGATTAATTTTCCAGAGGGCCCCTAGACTAGTGCCTGCCAGATAGGCACTTGATCTACTTTTCAGCCAAAAGAGAAACAAGACAAGAGAGAATTAAAAACAACGTCAGTAATCTGCTAATCAGCATGTAGGGTACTGGCAGTAAAATCTGTCAAGGCAGGGCCTTTGATTTTGCTAGACTATACCCTAGGATATTCTATACATTAATGCACCCCGGGTGAAACTAGGCAGTGAGACGGTATCACGTGATGAGGAGAAGGACTGACGTCTTCAGGGTTCCGGAGGTCATGAGCTCGGTGACCAGGATGATGCACTTGTGGCCATTGACCGTAGACTTCCAGGAGTCATGGAAGCGTACGATATTGGGGTGCTGCAGGCCCTTCAGCATCTCGGCCTCCTCACTGAAGCACTGCCTCTCAGCCTTCGTCAGCTTCTGCGTCTGTTGGGTGGAAGGACAAGGGCCAGACAGTCACCCATACGCACATCGGGGCCCATTCTAGGATTTGACCCTTTGGGGGGGGGGGGGACTTTTTGATCAGCAGTGGCCACTAGGAATCAGTGAAGGAAATGGCGTCATGAGAGAAAATTCTAGAAGCAAAGGAAATACAGCCTCAATAGTTAAGCTTGGAATAAAAAAAAACACAAAATCAGTGGCTGAAGGAAAAGATACAGAGGTGGATCGTTCAGGTCCAGAAAGTAAAAATCCAGACCAAAATTTTGTTTCAATCAAGCAGCTGAGTGACTGTGAGTCTTTTTACTGGCTTTAAACTGGCTGTTTGAAACAAAATCTTGGATCTGCATTTATACGTTCTGGACCTGAACGATCCACCTCTGAAAACATGCTGATATTGTACAGACAGGCGTACGAATCTTGTTTTTTGTTGCATTTTCTTTGTTCTTTTATTCATGAAATCGTGAGTATGACTGGGAAAAGCATGTCTTTGTTATTTAATACATCAAACACATGGTCGTCGAACACCCACGTGATTTGCATTGAATAAAATGAGTCAGGCACCTTTAAAAAAACAAAGGTTGAAAAAAAATGTTCTGAGGTGGTAGTTTAATGCATGATCATATAGTTATTACACAGATTCATGATGAATCGTCAAAGGGTCTTTAAATGTAAATTAACGTGATCAGCTGCTTATAAAACCATTTATCAGAATTACTTTTAATTTGTTTATGACGTATGCTGATTTTCCTCTTGCTCGAAATGAGGCTAACCTTTTAGGGCACCGTTTTTCAGAATTTAATCCAAAGCTCAAGTAAGGTTTGATTTTATTGGCTATTTTTCTCTTTTTTTTTCATTATAGCATTTTTATATATGAACATCAAACCTGTTTGCAGGAAGAGATACATACAAAAGCTCACAAGTATAAATAGATTTTATAGGCTAATAAAAATTTCAGAATAAAAACATAAATGTACAGTACACACGTGGTAGATAAAGAAATTTCCAGGCTTGGGAGAGTCTTATCAGTAGTCCTTTATATAAGCTGTTGTGTTCATAACTTAAAAAAAAAACACACACACACAACAGCCTTTACCACAGAATAAGAAACACTTTTAGGTCAGCCAAGTTGACAGAAGGGAAATTTGTAACACTGCTATGGAAAATGAAAAATTTTCTGGAACAGCAGGACACCAATGACACTAAGAAATGTAGCTGATAACGACAAGATATCAGCCTTGTAAATATTGGCATTTCCATTAGAGCGCTGGCCCGAGGCAGGAGGACATGAGAGTGAAGGAAAAATGGCCCCAACACATCAAAAATATGGACATGATTCTAGTCCTTAAGCCAGAATTATGCATTTTGATGTACTTTGGCTCATACGTTACTTCTGGCCCAAAACCATGCCAACACCAAGCCAACACCAAGCCAACACCATGCCAACACCAAGCCAACACCATGCCAACACCAAGCTAACACCAAGCTAACACCAAGCCAACACCAAGCTAACACCAAGCCAACACCAAGCCAACACCAAGCTAACACCAAGCTAACACCATGCCAACACCAAGCTAACACCAAGCCAACACCAAGCCAACACCAAGCTAACACCAAGCTAACACCAAGCTAACACCAAGCCAACACCAAGCCAACACCAAGCTAACACCAAGCCAACACCAAGCCAACACCAAGCTAACACCAAGCCAACACCATGCCAACCCCTGAAGCCGAACTGAGCTGAAGCAGGACAGCTGGGCAGATTCTCGAGAAGCAGACTGAGGAAGTGAGAGGCCTTCCAGCCAAAACCGTGACTAGCTGATTCACACTTGCCTGGTCGTCGGTTTATCTTTTTCAGTTCACGTAGATGGTATTCCCAGTTTTGTTTTATGTACTAACTGTAATGCGTTAGCTTTCTTTGGAACATTACTGGTCTTTGTCTCTGTTCTTTCCATTCACTCGATCTCACTTTCAAAACTGAAAGTACTCAACTCAGTGAAAATGGATTAATATTGTGCCAGGACAAACAAAGGTTTTAAACAACGGTTTTCATTGTTAAAGCAAGTGACTTTTCAGGCTAATAAACACATCAAAAAATACCATCATCCATGCTAATAAGTTAGAAACCTCTATATTACTTATACAGACGTGGACAAAATTGTTGGTATCCTTCTGTTAAAGAAAGAAAAACCCACAATGGTCACTGAAATAACTTGAAACTGACAAAAGTAATAATAAATGAAAATGTACTTCAAATTAACTAATGAAAATCAGACATTGCTTTTGAATTGTGGTTCAAACTAATCATTTTAAAAAACAAACTAATGAAACTGGCCTGGACAAAAGTGATGGTACCCCTGGAAAAGGGGTACCATAGGAACATGTTAAACTAAGGTGTGTCCTCTAATTAGCATCACAGGTGTCTTCCAACTTGTAATCAGCCAATCTGCCTATTTAAAGGGTGAAAAGTAGTGACTGTGCTGTGTTGTATCATGGTGTGTACCACACTGAACCAAGGAAAGCTAAGGAGGACGTTGTCTCAAGACATTAGAGAGACAATTATTGAAAGGCATGTTAAAGATAAAGGCCATAAGACCATCTCCAAACATATTGATGTTCCTGTGACTACAGTTGCACATATTAGTCAGAAGTTTAAGGTCCACGGAACTGTAGCCAACCTCCCTGGACGTGGCCTCAAGAGGATAATTGATTACAAATTGAAGAGATGGATAACATGAATGGCAACCAAAGAACCTTCCAAAGAGGTGAACTCCAAGATCAAGGTGCATCAGAGTATCAAATAAAGGTGCATCAAATAAACATCTCAATGGGTACGTGAGTCCAAACTACTGACTAGTACTGTATCATTTCATAACTGCCTCCCAAACCAATAAATATGACAACCATATATAGTGGCTTCCAGAGAAATTAAGGATTTACTGCTCAAGTGATACTTAGCTCCTAGAAGTGGAGATTATCCATGTAGTCACAAGAAAGCCTTACATTAATACAGTTAACGTGAAGCACCGTTTATAAATACTGTAGCCAAATGCTGTGCTGATAACATTAAATAATTATAATAAATCTCTTTTCATGCTTGTTGAATGTCTTTGAATGCTGTGAAGAAAAAAAAACGTTAAGCTCTTTGTATTTGTGCGACTGTGACTGTTGCAGACGTCCCACCTCTCCCGAAAGTTGCGGGCGTCTCTCGTAAATTGACAACATCTCTTTGACCACCACTAATGATACACAATGTCCACCGAGAATCAAAATTGCGGAGTCATTCCCGCAGGGAGCTGGCACAGCCCCACCCCGTCATTGTCAACAATGCCCCCTGCTTGTCAACAAGTTGAATCACTGGAACCCACCCCCTGGTTCTAAGGTGAGATGGCTGCAGTTAAACACATTGGCTCTTGTTCTTATAACCAAATGTCATGTATGGAAGTATGTCAGCACCAAATCATTTCCTCACTCTACCATCCTTTACAATGAGACGGTTGCTTGGTCTCATTTAAAGCTGCCCTAAGCCAGGGACAGGGGGTGTTTCCCTTCAAGACATGCAAACACGGCCTGGCGTTTCGTGTTTGGCCAAATTTGGCAGCCAGTGTGCTTTGAAGGTGGCCATAGGGTCACCTTTCTGGCTGATAAGCTGTTGTCATGACTTTGTGCATGAATGTAGGTTTCCTTTTCGCCCTGCGCCAATAAACAAGGCTTTCTGGCAACGCTTTACTTAAAGCTCTCTTCTATAATGCATTATAGATACCTTCATAATGCATTATAATGGTCGGTATAAGAATTACTAAAGCATTATGGCATATTCTGTTGACAGTCATAAGGCATTATAGTGCTGATCAATATACTTCATAAACTCAGATAGAGCTCTCATCTATAATGCACTATTGATACATTCATAATGCATTATAATGGTCACTA
>JAODKN010000045.1:11853104-11881308 GCA_026774425.1 Petrocephalus zakoni
AAGGTATTAAAATAGTCCCCTACAGGCGCAATCGCGTCATTGCATTGGGCTGCGAAGCATTTAAGGTGGACCGGAAACTCCGAATAAGGAGCTGCGAATAAGGAGCCAACTTCAGCGTCGTGTTCTTTAATAGGTTTGTGGTTCGTTCTTAGGTTTACGCCCACTGTTTCTGTGTGAGCTCTGCCCGCGCCACCCTCGCAAATCGTTTTTTCCCTGCTCGTTTTCAGTGTGGCGCGTTTGTGGGCAACTTAACTAAAACATCTGAGGCGAACAAGAATTTTTATTTCATGAAATATGGCCTGTTTTGGACTCCATAGAGACGACAGTGAGCAAAAGCAAGTGATTTGTCGTTATTACTTGGCGTCAGTTGGCACAACTCGTGGCAATAAGTGAAATGCTGGTGTTGTTTATTTTATATGTACATTTAGATTGTAGTGGTCGATGTTAAAATGCTCTTGAAAATAGTTTGAAATAAAATTGTAAATAAGAGTGAATTCTCAGTAGTAGAGATTTTTTTAGCCATTCTGTTAATAAATAATGCGGTCTATTTGGCTATAGTTTATTTTCCATATATTTTCAAACGTTTTATATAAATATTGTCATATTTATCTAGTAATAATTGTGCCTGAAAAGCCAATCCCTAGTTTAAATACCCATAAATAGGCATATTAAAAAGTTAATCAAAAATTTTTATACTTTATACTGCAGAAGACAATAGCTTTATTGAAAAAGAACTGCAGAAGAAAAAATAATTTTGTGAGAAAGATGTAAACAACCAGGTTAAAACATTAGCATTCTTTTTAAATGGATGGAATTGTATAGATTGTATACATTTTTCAATAATATAGATTTACTTGGGGCAAAATGTTTCAGTGCCATTTCAAACGCACTGTAATTTGCATAGCACTTTTAGTTAAACACTTTTACATAAATCTGAAATGTGCACTTTTAAACCTTTCCAAAAATGCTTACATACATAACAGAGTATTTACCTGTACATCATTCTGTATGCTCTTAATTTCTGTTGGAATGTATTTATTAGAAACTAGATTGTTTTAATACAAGATGACAAAATTTAAAACTAATGAACATGTTTAAGCATTTACATCTCTGACATAGCAAACTTTTAAAATCACCAATTTAAAATATAATCCTTGTGTTGCATTTTATTTAGCATTGCGAATGACTAATCTTTTTTTTTAAAACTCCAACAAATCAGAAGATCTATGGTTGATTAATGAAAAGCAGGGAACACAAAATATACGTATCTACTTAACAAGATTATATAATCTGGTTTGCAGGCCTTTAAAGTTATTCTTACAAAGTACAGTTGCTCTCCCCAAAACGCCTACACTTTGTCACCTTTAGATAGGTCTCCACTTTATGCATATCTTTCTTGAAGCAAGCCAGTAGCCCATAATTCTTCATCCGTGCAGTGTCAGTTCTCAGGATGACGTCAAAGTTCTCATAGGGATCCATCAGCATTGAGAAAGGGATGCTTCCTTCACCCAACGTCTGAAAGACCCGCATGCAAACAAGGAGAGAGAGTTCTTAATGAGGTTCACCTGAAAGATCTTTTTAACCCTCAGCTTCAAGCCAGCTATTCAAGGAGATCTAAATGACCCCATGACCCCGGAGAAGCAGTTAAAACAACATACATAACAACAAGTGAAGCATTGCTTGCAACAACAGGCTTATGTCAGCTTAGTGTTTTCCTTGTTTTGTCTTAAAACAACAAAATTAAATATCTTGTTTTAGACCATTTTAGTTTTGCAGACAATATAGATTTAACAGGTTGTGATTTTCCTCAAAAAAAAGCGATTTAAAAAAAAAGTCATACGTGATATTAACTTTAGTCTCAATAATAATCTGATGTTTGCACAATGCCTCTGAACACTACCATATGAACATTCACATCATAACAACCATGGTGGCTCAATGGGCAATACTTTTGGCTCATAGCTACATTACTGGGGGTTTAATGTGTGTGTGTGTGTGTGTGTGTGTGTGTGTGAACATTGCAAGGGTTTCCTCCATGTACTCCAGTGTTCTCCCAAAGTCCAAAGATAGCCAATTGGTATCTAAATTTTCCAAAAGTGCGTGACCGTATTTATGAGTGTCTGCATGAACAGTATGCACCCATGTTTACACCCTTTAATGGATAGGTGCACCCTGTACTTCCTGGAACAGGCCTCAGCCCCTCTGTGGCCCTGACCAAAATGGGCGGTTAGAAGACGGCAATCTGCACATTAAACATCATTCTTTGCAGGATATGTGTTACGAGGGACTGACACAGAATACACCATGGTGGTTCTTGGATTGCTCGTACCCTCATCAGTTCATCAATTCCCCTGCTGAGGTCCTCCAGCTTCTCGTAAATGCGGTCAGAGGTTCCAAACATCAGACTGTTAGAAAAGGCTTCGCTGAAGGTCTTGAGGGGATACACCCAGGACTCGATGAGTGCAGAGGAGATGCGCAGTAAATCCCCATCCTGACAAAAATGAATAATAAAACCACGAGTTAATAATTTTAAAACAAAATGTGACTGGTGTTGAAGGTTGATATGATTCTTTCTCGAGCTACTTTTTCTATTGGCTTCAATAATAAAAGATAATTGCGGAATACCTGCTACGGAAAAAAGTACATTTTCATCAGGTACAGTATAAAGGGTAAGTAGGCTTGTAACGCTAAATTACGATTAATTTCCTAGCTGGTGGGCATTGTTATTTCTGTATTATGGTGGCAACCAGGCGCAACCAGTTACAAAGTGCAGCATCACTTACAGATCTCTTCTGTGTTTCGTCCTTTCCCGTGGGGGCAGGAATGGAGTCCGAGTAGCACCCAGCAAGCGGAGAGTTATCACCGAGCTGACGATGTGATCCAGGTAGCAGAGTGCGCTCCTGTGACACATGGCGTCAGGCAAAACGGGGATTTCACATGGCGAACATCAGTGGTACAATACACTGGGTACATAAAACAATTAATTCGTTCATAGATTTTATAATTGACGTAGCTGGAAAAGTGAGCAGAATAAAATTTTGCTTGTAATGCACAAGTCGTTTATTTTTTTAAATCAAACTATTTATAGCGAATGGCCTTAACACGATGACCGCAGAACTTACAAATTCTTTGTAGATGTCAGCAGCCAGCTGGTGGAGATGCTGTGCTCTGTTGACAGCATTGTTGAAGAGATTGTACAATGGGATCGTTTCCACCGGAGTCACAGAAAGACTGACCAGAAGAACTGGCCACAGCAAGAACCCTGAGCAAATGGTGAAGTAGAAGCACATCAACACAAGTCAGTAGTGAACTGGCTCAAACTTTGCCAGTTCCCTAGAGTTAGACTTTAATCTTATGTCAAACTAAAAGGACTTAGAAACTGATAGTAATAGCATTGACTTACCTGCTACCATTTTACTCTGTATCTTTCAGTAACGCTTTCACCTGTCTGTTTTGGCGATGGTTGTTGAGTTCCTCTTTAATGTTCTGTATTTATATGCTGTCTCTCTATGTATGTATGCATCACATGGGAAACATGAGAAATTTGGCCTGTGCTCGGTTTAATGGCTATGTTTCGTTTCATTGCATTAACCTGCTTTATATGCATTTCTTCGATATATATGATGCATATGAACATTTACTGGTACACCCTTTCTTAGCGGCAAAGGTTAGCAGTAGAATAACGTGTTCCAGTCAAAACAAACTATTGCTGTTGTGAATCTGAATCATAGCCTGCAATTCGTCCAGTGCATTTGAAGTCACTTGAAGGGATATTCTGTTAATGTCAGACACAAGGGTGCCTGGATGCTCTCTATACACTAAGTGAGATCCATTAAAAATCAGGCTCATGAAAAAATCTTGTATTGGTTTAGCAGATAGCGATGCTCTTTCCTGTACGCTAACAGGGGTATATGACACGGCATACAGTGCTGTGCAAAAGTCTTAGACAGTCAAGTGTCTTAGCTTAAAACCTCTCCTAAAGTCATCCCAGTATTTGCAGGTACCATCCAATACACCCTATGATGAGTTGGCTCCCATTCCTGGGTTATCCCCAGCCTTGCACCCATAGGTTCTGGGGTAGGCCTAAGATCCCAGCAACCAGGTATAGAAAATGGACCGATGGATGGAAAGCACAATACGCCAGTGCATTTGCTGATTCCACCACGAGCAAAAGCAAACTCACCAAGTTATTTAGCAAATTATAACTGAGATAGTGGTCACGCTGGTCAAATTTAACAAATTAATGGAATGGCTGAGGTGTCCCGAAGGAGAGTTTGGTGTTCTTCTAGCCATCCAACAAGATATCAGTAATGAATCTGACTATAGAGGAAATTCTTGTTTTTATAGTTACTTAATTTGGATATGCTAAAAGTGTTTTTTCCTGGGGAAATTTGCTATCCTGATAAATAGCTCTAGACATTTTCTTTGACTGCCCGAGGCTTTTGTACGGTACTGTATGTGACATTTTTGTGTTCTGTACATGCTTGTTTCAGTTTCCTCCTGCAGTCAAAAAAAAGGATAAATTGTTGAGTTTGTGTGTGCACCCTAATGGATTAGCATTATGCTCTTCTTGGGATGGGCTTGGCGTCCACCGTGATGATTGGAAACCAGTAAAACCGATACAACAGATACAATACTATTACTCCAAAGTCATCAGATATTTTTTAAACTAATATTTAATTGATTAACAAAAATATCACCAACAAAAAACAATCTACTGGTATAGCTGCAAGGGGGAAAACAGATCCTTTTCTGATAATGCTTTCTTTTTTCCAAATATGTTTAAAAAGCTCATTTGTTTATAGTTAAACACTGTGGCAGTTTTACAAAATGAAACAGTAGTGTCTACATGTCCAATTCATGGATATACAGGGTGCTAACTCACATAAAGGTTACATTTTCAATAAACATAACAGCAATGAGATCATGTCTAATCTATATCCTGGGGCGAAGGGAGATTCAGTCGAATCTCAAGCCCCTGGAACATGTACCCAGGCTTCTAATCCTATCAGATGTGAGAGTCATCCATATTCATCGTTTGGGTGCAACAAGGAAACAAAATGTCAGGCGGATGCCAGGAATAATCCCTTGCTGGATAAAAAAACAGAATCTGATATGTTTTGCAGCTCTCTTTTTTAGGGTAACGCCAAGCCGGTTACCGTCAGGGATGTTATTGTTTTGTAGATTCCATTTGAATTCAGAATGCAGTGTATTTGTACACCTTTTAGTCAAATAAAAATGAAAACACCTTTTTCGAAGTTTATGGTAAAAGGATTACAAAGGGCTTAGCGAGCATTGTTATCTAATAGACCTATCCAGTTCTGTATATGTCAACTTGTGATTCCGACATGCTATTAGAACGCGATTAAATTACAATGTGTGTGTGCTTGTGTTTTTTCCAGAGAGAGGTATCATGGTCAAAGTTCAAATTCTGCCGTTGATTTATTTTTGACAGCCCAATGTCTCCAAACTAAAAATAAATTAATCCTCAAGTAAATCTTTGCGTTAGCAATTTGTGTCCTTTTAAGTTGTACAAGTGTTTTTATCCTTTTGTATTGTTTAAAAAAGTATGGCAGTGGCCAAAATACTGGATTTTAATGGTACAAAATATTGCTACTTGAACAAGAAGTACCTGCGTGGGAGAAGTACATGCGTGAAATATTAGACTTTCGTATGCTTTTATTTTTAAATTATTGCATCATATTTCACAGTACTCAAGATCATGTTCTGGGCTTGATGTGTAACCTTGAATTTGGATTTGGACCTTTAATATCATTATAAATAAACACTTCCTGATTAGCTAAAAATAGTTTGCTAACCTTTTACATATTTTATATATATTCTGTCCTCCAGATTTCCTGCTTTTTACGCACATGGGGTTTAATAACAGTTTTTCCATTTTTAACTGTTATATTTATAGTTTGTATTCTGGCTTTCCAGTTATGTTTGAAGCTTTTATAAAACTGCAGAGGACAGAAATAGAACCAATTTATTTTGGAATTCCACGCAGTGAAAAGCAGGTGAATGAAGTCTAGACCCTTCCATCCGATCCAACGTTGAAGGAACATTATCCACTAAGGTATTTAAGGGACCCTGTCCCTAGATCCGGGCATGGGAAGGAGCTAGATTACCACAAGGTCAACATCAAACGAAAGTGGGTGGTTTTTTAAATCTGATTCCACTGCTGAGTGTCAGTGTGTGAAGATAGTATTGCACGCTAGAGGACGGTGTAGAGAAGTGCTGAAGAGCCTGGATCTTACTGCCCCTGGCATGTGCTGGCTCTGCTCCATGTCTTTAAAGACCGGGGGGGATTGGGGACAGGCATCGATACACTAACAGTGTAAACAAAAACCCAGTTCTGTCCAGCTGAAATAGCACAGCTGTGGACAGCTAGTACCTGTAATTAAAAAGGCATTTCCAGAGTTAATGGCCAAAAACAATTACAGACGCTAACCCTACTAACAATCGCAAATTTTGAGCAGCATAAGTAATTATTTTGTGCACATTCAGCAAATTATCTTATGTGTCCTCCAGTACATTTCATGTAGTATAATGTTGATGTTCATGGTAGTATCTTTTTAGGTATGACAGAATTGCTATTTTAGAGGACTGTCATCCAACTCCGTAATAACATTTGAGAGTTACTTCCGAGACTGATTCTAAAAAAAAGAAAAAAGAATTTAGGTTTGCTGCAGGAACAGGTGGAAGGGGTATTTACCTTTCAACACAAATGTTTTTAGCCGGTTCGAGACCCGCTTGGGAGTCGCCTTTAATTATTTTGATACAGACTGGCCATTTTGGTCCGGAATTGTTAAACAAAGAAAAAAAAATATATGGCACAATTTTGCAATTCAGGATATATGTGTGATTTAAAAATAGTTATTTCTTAACTCATATATATTATATATATATATATATATATTATTTTTTTTTGTTTGTTTTAAAGTACTCTTACTAATTTGTCTGGATGGTATGGTGGCTTAGTGGATTGCACCATAGCCTCAACCTTCCAAAACCAGGGATTTGAACCTTTTCTTGGGAAGTACAAATCATCATAAAATTCTCATCATAAATAGAAGAATAGTTTATAGTAGAGTAATCATATCCACGCTCTGATACACCAGGGGCATAACAGCAATTTGCCAGAGGTTGCACTGAGAATATATATGATTACTACTAAGCAACATACAACTAAAATTAAAAAGTGCCATATAGGTTGTGTATATGCTTTTATTTATGCCATACAGTTATATTTATGATATCGAAGGTCTTAATAGGGTAATGGAGACATACTGAAAAATCGGGCACAGGCATTCACACTGGAGGACCACAGTTATGCAAGCACTTGGTGCAAACCAGGTTGCTGTGTGACTCAGCAGGCTAAGCCTTTGTGCTTGCCTGTGAACAGAGGATTGCTGGTTCAAGGCCAGCCTTGGCAGAATAGTCACATATCTGTGAGCCCTTGAGCAAGGCTCTTAACCTCCATTACCCCGCCCTGGCAAAGATGCTCTCACCTGCAGGGAGAGCAAGATGGGGCAGAGTGAACAGAGAATTTCCCCACAGGGAATAATGAAGTATGACTATACTATTGTTTAAACTTGACTGCAAGGAGGATGAAGCAGACAAAACAATGATTATTCCATTAATTCGTTATACAGGAACCCAATCCAAGAGCAAGAAGGTTTCAAGCACTCATGTACCGGCAAGCTCGTCTACCATCAAGAACTTCTATCAAACAGATTACTAAATGGCTCATTCTTGGCAGAGATCTACTCAAGACTCCATTGGGAAATGGAGGCACGGTACTTTAAATAGACCACCCCTGGTGGGGATAATTGCTACTTAATTGCAGTCTGCATCAGCTGGCCGGTGACATGGTTATAAACCTGAAACTCTAGTTGGCTTTAGGGTTTATTTTTATTAAATTGAGTTTTTATTCAAATCAATAATGCTACAAAATACCCACTGCTAATAAGTTGACTATGTGTGACGTTCATTGAACGGCTGGACTTAATGGAACACTTGGCATTTGTTTCGTTTTGGTTTCACGCGGATGCCACACTACTGAACACCAAAACCGGTTTCTTCGGCTCGCTGGTGTCCAGGTGGCATCTGTTCTTCTAACTCTGACTCTTCTAACTCTAGTTAATACATACCCAGGCACACATATAGGCCCCCACGTGGTAAGAGCATTCACATTTTACTCATGAATGCCAGTGGTGAATACCACATGCCTCACTGGAGCAAGTGCGAGCCACCTGTGTACAGAAATACCTCAGACATGCTTGAAATACCTCTTCCAACCAGAAGAAAATAACTGTCCGTTGAGATTTTGAAATCGGGATTAAGAACAAAATGTACCTCTGCTTTTACCAAGCCCCAGATCTCATACAGGTCAAGACCTGAAATGGAGATCTTGGGAGTCTCTCTCAGAATGCCGTGTAACTTCCTCCATCTTCTGCTGTCACAACACTTGGGTACTCTCATGTTGTGCCTCTTGGACAGCTGTTTGGACTCGGGGTGGAGAGAGAAAAACCGCAGCAGTAGCCCTGCCAAGCAATTTTTCCTGGTGAGACAAGATATCATCTTCCGCCAGCATGCTACTATATTGGTCTGTAGTATTACATAAAACAAAGAGGCAGCGAAGACAGTGATCAAATGAATGAATGAAGTGCTATTGCTGGACATCCTGTTTGCTGCTTAACAGAGATTTGCTGGACAGACACCGGGCTGTTGAAAGGTTACTGCCTGTCATTAAACTTACACTGGTTGGAAGGAACTTGAATCGAATTGCTCACATAGAGACCCGTACATTTCTCTGATGCCTAAGGTTACTGTAGTGGGCAGAACCAGAAGTCAAGAAAGTATTAACTTGATAGATTCTGCAACTTTGAAACCATTTGTACTACTTGGTTAGCAAGATGCAAAGTGGATGTCAAAGACTCAAAACTGTTTACAACTTTATCTTAAACAGAATAATCTCCATTTACTATAAATGAACCGCAATCTATGTACTGGGATTAATGCTTGCATAACTTGTGTTGGGCGTACCCTTGTCTTGTGCCCTGGGATAAACCACAGTTCCTCCACACCCTCTCCACCGTGACTTTGTGGTTGAAAGATAGATGGATGAACATACTTTATCACTCAGCTATCTCGTTAAATTGTGGGTATTGGCAGCTGTGCTGTTTGACAAAAAAGTAGACAAATGAAATACTGAAATTGTTTTCTGCATTGCAAAGGATTTTTTGCTTAGTTGTTAGACTTTTTTCCAATAAAACTGTTCAAATCTAATGTGGAAGGAAAATTTAAAGTAATGGTAGGCCAATGTTGGGAGGCATTATGGGATTGTTGTCATGTCTCAGGCCTTATAGGGATGGTGCTGTGTGTCTTTGCCGCAGACCTTGGAGAACTGGGCTGAAGGGAACATCTGTGGGGGGAGGAACGTTGTAGCTCCTGCAGGAAGAGATTCGAAACTATCATATAGGCCTGAAATGTAGTCGCTATACTATGCTACATACAATTTGTCATATAGCAGTGTTTGAGCATATTAAGTAGTGTACCCATAAGATTTATTCTTATGTGAGAGGTGTATACGCTTACGCTATAGTCTTTATTTAGGTAATGTAGGGTTGTAGATTCCCTTACTGATTTGTAGTGCTGTGAGCCTTGCCAGCCATGGACCCCAGAGGGGGGGGCGCACCTTTTGGCGGGTTGAGAGTTGAATTTCCGTAATGCTTAGGGTTTTTGCCCTCTTTCCTAGGCTGGAAGGACAGGCTTATGAGTGGGACTCATATGAGGCCCAACGGGGATGGGAAGCTGGCATATTGTGTGGGGGGTGACCATCCTTGAGGTAGACCAGTGAAGGTGACAAATTATGCTTATTGTTTGTTTGAAACCTATTTTTCAGATATTTATTAACCAATCAGGACTTAGAAGTCCATATAAGGGAATTTGTGTTATAGAATATTAACCTGCAAATTTTTGGGTGCTTTGCTCATCATGTGCGAGGGAGCGAAAGATAGGTTTATAGAGGATTATAGAGTCATAGATGCTTAGATTAATTCTGACTACCACATCTAGTTTTCCAATGCAAGGATCACAAAGTCTTCAAATGCCTACAGTATATATAACAAGAGTAAATTTCTGAACATATTTCCTTTTTTGAAGTAGCATGAAAAATAAATAAAGGCACATTGATTGACAATTCCGAAGTTACTGTATAACAATCCAAAAACACCACAACACATATTAATCTGTAAAGTTACAAACATGTTACTGTGACATCTGGTGCAAAATTAATTCCAGACATTACCTGCCACAGGCATGGTTATCTGCCATGCTTGTTTTCACTTCCAGTTCGGCTCAATCAGTAATTACCCAATCTATCAGTCTGTTTCAGTTCACTCTGAGTAATGTTATTACTATATCATTATGGGCAGTTTGGGCTTTAGAGCTGGCCCAATCAGCTTCTTTCATTAACTACCATCTGCATGATTTTTCAAAGGTATCTGAAAAAACAACATGGTGTATTATAAAACTTCAGGGAGTAGTTAATGATTGTAGTAGTACAGTTGATACAAAATTAAGAATATTATAACAATAACCTTTATGAACATAAAACCCAAGGCATACATTCCTTCATTTTAACTGATCTGGGATTTTATTCAACATAGAGTAGCGTAGTAAATGGTACATTCGTCAAAAGACCATTAAATGTAATAATTTCTAAACAAAAAAGTATAACACCAAGAAAATATGTACAACCAACATAGACCAGTCAACCAGTCTGACTGACCCGCAAAATTGCATATCATTTAGTTAGAGATGCTATGTTGTTTTATGTACCATGAAGCATGCTGGAAACCTTTAATTGTGTCTTTAATTTGAAAAGTACATTCTCAGTAATCAATTGCATTCACAGCAACCTTGAAATGTTTAATTTCTTAACACAGAACATTAAATGTGCCAGATGGTTTTCTACGTCTCAGTTTTAGCATTGCAATGCTTGCCAGCTTCCTTCAGAATAGTTTTTGCACATGTAAATTGTATATTTGTCTCTGCTGAAGTGTAAAATTTGATGTTACTTATTTTTACATGTGAGGATGGTACCATTGCTTGGGTGTGGTGGGTTTAAAAAGACAGGATCTCAGGTCTCCACAAATGCATGAGCATTTTCTGCTCATATCGGTGTCATTCTTTTTTTGTAAAACACTTTACTTGAGTGGGCATAAGTAACTTTGTAAAAACCATTAACAAATATAGTAACTTAATGAAATACTGTACATGAATCGTCTTGATTGATCAATTATAAACGAACATGGGATCAGTACACAGTGTTGGGGATTACAAAAGTAATCCAGTACAGACAAGTTCAGGTCCAGAAAGTACAAATCCACACCAAGGTTTTGCTTCAACCAGCCAGTTGAACACTTGGTGACTGTGACTCTTTATACTCAACTGGTTGTTTTGTACTTTCTGGACCTGACCTTGTCTGTAATGGATTATTTTTGTGAGTAAGTTCCCCAACACTGTCAATATGTAACTAACACTTAGTTTCTGGTTAATTAATACATCAAATGCTACATTATTTAGTACTACATTATTTGTGCCCCCTCAAGTAAAGTGTTACCATTTTTTGTCTCAAAAAGGACATAATACTTAGCAAAACATAACTAAACTAGCAAACTAAATAAAGTAAATTAGTAGCCAAGTGATAAAAATGTGCATAACACTATATGAGCCAGCAGCAGTATATCCTTATCTCATATAAAATTATATAACTGCTGAATAATATGCTAATAATATTTATGTTTGAATATATATACAGAAGTTATAAAGACATATTAAGCATGATCTCACTAATTACCAGAATTACTCGTAATACTAATTAACTCGTTAACTTTTTAATACAAAGACTAAACAATTTCTGTTAAAGATTATTAATAACACTGTCAATTTAAAATTTTCTGTAGCACATTAGAAAGTGCAGATGTAAGACGTTTATTAGTTAAGACTTTCTTAGACAATTCTGGATTAGTGCAGTTTTTTGCAAGATATCACAAAAAGGAGCATCACTTTTCTGTTTTTAAAACAGCACTACAGTTTTGGCTGTAACTAACCATATTTAAAATGATTAACACTGGGATACTGGAAGTCATTAAACTTGAGAGTACTTAGATGATTTCAGAAAGTTACCATTATTTTCTGAAATTTGCAGACTTAAACACAAGTCATTGTAATTCTTCATAATACAAATGTATGAAAAAGTGCTTGTAAAAATAATTCATCTCTGGAGCAAAGAAACAAAAAAAGCAAAGACAAAACAATTACAATTATAATGAGTTGGATGTTTAGTGTGAACAACAGACAAAAACACAGTATCGACATTCGCTCTCGGGCAGAAGTACTGGGCCACATCCAAATGGCACAACATTTTTTGCCCCAGAGTGCACATATTGCAAATTTGGTGCTGGATTGATGTTAGATTAATAATCCAACTTTAACCTCCTGAGACCCATCTTTTGTTAGGTGTGCATTTTTTTTTATTTCCTTCAGCTTTTTCCTTTAGCATCTTGTTCGCTTACTGTTTTGCCTATAGTGCTTATCTGACCGCTAGATGACGGAACAAATGTCCCTGAATAAATACATCAGGTCTGAGTTAAGCAAAATAAGATATTATGGAGCAGGGAAGCCAAAATGTAATGTCTCCATATGAGGACATAGGGTCTCTGGAGGCTAACAGTGATACATGAATTATACAAAGCATACCTTCACAGTATATTATTGAAAATATATATAAGGTCAATTCTTTATATGTATGTACAGCTTTGACAAAATTCCTGGGGAGATGCCTCATTTGGTGACAGATTTGGCACCAATGATTTTTAAAACCTTTTCTTACCAAGGTGGTCTGCTTTTCACCATTAAAACAATATCCAACTTTCTCCCATAATTGTTCTCTCTGGGAAAACTGTATTAAACATTTTTTAAAATTCCACGTTTTTTGAACTTATGTTTTCTCACCTATTCTCAATAATGTTACTTCAGAATGTTAGCCGTGCTTCTGTGTCAGATCCTCACTGCATACCAGTCCAAATCTTGGAAGAACCAACACTCTCCATGGATACCTACGTCTCTCGGCCAAAGCAAGCCAAAGTTGCTCATTCCTCTATTTCATGTGCTAAACAACAGACTCCTTCAGCTTGTCCAGGGATGTGAAGACCTCTTCAGGAGGGGATGGAGCAGAGTGCAAGACCACATCACTGACGAATTCTACTCGATTTAAAGGGAAGTTTTCTACCGGTGTCTGTTTTTTTTTTTCCTTTGGTTTTGAGGGGCCACACTTGCCAGATGGATTGGACTTACGGTACTCGCGGTATGCTCTTTGGATGACTGTTGCAGCCACCTCTTCTCGTTTACGTTTCAAAGTACTGGTAATGGGTTCATAGACCACTGGGGAGGGGTTGTTCATCTTGAACTTCTCCTCCATGCTCTCCCTGAGGGCATCCATTGCATCAGATTCTCCCAACACCTCTGTGGTAAGGGCAAGCAAGATATCTAAGCAATGTATTTTATCTTCAGTAACAATCGGAAGATCCATAGTGATCAGCTTGATTTTATTAGGCTTTGCAATCCTGAGAGGCTCTTTCAATGTGTCGCAAAATTCTGACAGGCGACTATAGTCCAAAAACTGGGTAGCATCTGGGTCAAATTTCTCCCAGGTCTCATAAAACATCTCAAAGTCATCCTCACACAGGGGCTCACTACTCTCCTCTGTAGCCACATTAAAATTCTCTAGAATAATGGCGATGTACATATTTACCACGACAAGGAAGGACATGATGATGTAGCCACAGAAGAACACAATGCCCACAGCAGGATTCCCACAATTGCCTTTGACAGAAGTGCCTGGATTCTCTATGTCTGGGTCACAGTCTGGGGGTCCACTATTCAAAATAGGAAGCAAGAGTCCATCCCAGCCGGCAGAAGTGGTGATCTCAAAAAGGCAGATAATGCTGTTGCCAAAGGTCTCAAAATTGAACATGTCATCAATGCCGGCCTCTTTTTTCACATAACCAAAGTTTGACATACCAAAGATCGAGAAAATGAACATGATCAGGAAGAGAAGGAGCCCTATGTTGAACAGAGCAGGAAGTGACATCATTAGAGCGAACAGTAGCGTCCGGATGCCTTTAGCGCCACGGATAAGACGCAAGACACGACCAATTCTTGCCAGTCTGATAACGCGGAATAGGGTAGGTGATACAAAGTACTTCTCTATAAGGTCAGCCAACAAAAGACCTACAGAAAAAAAAGGAAATTTTTTTGTCAGCATAACAAATATTATCATTCTGATGACAGCACATTCATTTGTATAAATTACGTATTTACTTACCCACTATTGAGAGAATGACCACGACAAAATCAAAGATGTTCCATCCAACTGAAAAGAAGTATTGTCTAAGGGCAAACATTTTGAGGACACACTCTGCCGTGAAGATAACAATGAAGATCAGATTAATATAGAACAGTATTTCTTCCTTTTCTTCACTTTGGTCATCTGTCTCCACCATCATAGTGATCATGTTGAGGCAGATCATGATCATGATGAATATGTCAAAGAACTGCTTGGTGACAAAGTCAAACACAACGCCTTGTACAGGATTCTTCAGGGTCCACGCAAACAGGGGAGAAGTAGACACAGCAGACATAGAAAAAAAAAACAAAATTCAAATTGTAATCCATAAGTCAATAACTGAATAAGCTAGACAGTATAGCTTATAAAATACTATAAATATTAAATTAAACATTAAATCACCTTACATAGTATAAAATCATGAAAATTCCAAAATTAAAATGAAAAAAGCATAATATGCAAGTATCAGCAATGCAATCATTTCTACATGCCCAGACCCTGATAATAAAGAATACAAATTTCACTATTACTATTGTGAATGTTATTCTTATTATTCGCTTTAACGTCGCTTTCACAATAAGAGCTTTAATACAATATTAATTCAATGGTAGTTATTCAGTGATCAATGGTCTCAATTTAGTTCAATTCAATTCAATTCAATTCAATTCATTCAATGATCTCAGCTGACTCAGCTGTTATGAGGAGACACACATTACTACTGGCAAACAGCTTACACACCAGAGGTCTTGGGATTGGCTTCTGTGGTTTTTTGGATCCAAGTTTCTTCATGGCATTGTAGTATTTCTTCTGTTCCTCAGTCATAAACAGGTCCTGTCCTCCAAAGTATACATCCACAAACAATTATTCTTCAAATGTACAGTAAAAGCTATGCTCTATGACTGCAGGTCAGCTACAGCAATTGTAAAAAATGTAAACGTTTGAGTAAATTGCTACCTTAATGTGTAATTGTCATAATAACATCAGCACAATAAAGTAGCTAGTAATGTAATATCTGCATACAAATATTGCAATAGCACCGTAAACAAAATAAATAAGCCCGTAAACACATCATACCAGATTATTACATGTTTATATTGACAACAGCATTTCCCATATGAACCAACAGAGGGAGTTGCAGGTTAGCTACAGTAAGTACGTAGTACAGGAATACTGAATTTCTATAACTATATGTGACTGTAGTTTGCATAGCTTCTCCTCAGCTGCATACAGTTGTACCCTTCTAAATAGGTGAAACTACCCATTAAATTTGCCTCCCAAAGGTAAAATTAATGGGACTATTA
This sequence comes from Petrocephalus zakoni, assembly GCA_026774425.1. NCBI lineage: Eukaryota > Metazoa > Chordata > Actinopteri > Osteoglossiformes > Mormyridae > Petrocephalus > Petrocephalus zakoni. Next base: position 11,868,825 of record JAODKN010000045.1, read on the forward strand.
TAAATCTCAAACGGGCCAACATGACGTTATCAGTTTACTTTCTTAAATGCTTTGCTACTAGCTCCCTCTGCTTATGAAAGTTTGTAAGTATATTAACATCAGTCTATTAGCATCTGTCCTGTTTAATACCTATCCAACTGTCTTGTACAATATACTACACTGCCCAGCCAAAAAAAAAGTTGCACAATTTAAAATTTCCCTATTTGCCCTTAGCTTTGATTATGGTGCACTTTGGTCCATGCATTGTTTCCACGTGCTTATGCAACATCACAACACTTTTTCCCATCCAGATCTGCACTTATTTTTCACAGAGATCTTGTATTGCTGATAGGTGAGTTGACCCACTCCGTAAAGTCTTCTTCAGCACATCTCAAAGACTTTCAATGGGGTTAAGGTCAAGACTCCATGGTCACTAATTCACATGTGAAAATGATTCCTCATGCTTCCTGAAGCACTCTTCCACAATTCAAGCCTGATGAATCTTGGCATTCTCGTCCTGGAATATGCCCATGCTATTAGGAAAGAAATAATCCATTGATGGGGTAACCTGGCCATTCATTAGATTTAGTACTCAGCTGACTTACTGAATTACTGCTGCATAGCGTTGCTAAGCTGTAATAATGACCAGTCATTGGCTTTTAAATATTTGCTGATTGAAATTCTAATGAGGACCTTTTTTGGCCGGGCAGTGTATTTTAGTACGATGTGGGACAGAACTATTAGGGCTGCTTATGAAATTTTGAACTTTGAACTACTCATCACAATAGCTATATGACTGAGTCTCATAGTGTGATACGGGGAGTTACCTAGTTTCTTAGCTTTAACTTACAATACAGATATCAGATCAAAGGTGAGTTGTGTAAAACCAATAATCATCCACGTTTCTTCATTTTCCAGAAAACTCGTGCCTTAGTAACACACACCCTGGACAGAACCCCAGTCCATTGTGGTTGTTTCCAAAATTGACTCACATAATTGCACATTAAAGGCAGTGCCGATACTTATCTTTGATTTTTGCTGGTTGAAGTTGTCGATGATGACGCCAATGAAGAGATTGAGTGTGAAGAAAGATCCAAAGATGATGAAGATGACGAAGTACAGGTACATGTAGATATTGACCTCATATTCAGGCTGATCTTCAATCTGACAGGAACATAAGAAGGAACATTCATTTACTCAAATATCAAAGCAAACAATTATTATTTTTTGTTTATTTAACATTATATTTTTCTTTATATCATAATGGGGCGTATCGAAATACCTAGCATATTTGTTTATTTAATTATTTTAACTTTTAATGTTTGCATTACAATCAAAATATCTGATCAAAAGTCTACGGTTGTCATTCTCCTTGTATACCTAATTTTCAAATGGAAAATCAGTACCTCACGTGAATCAACTGCGGCATACATGATGTCCATCCAGCCTTTAAATGTAGCCTGAAAAGAAAAAGAAAAAATAGAAATAACAGTACAGTAAGTAGTCAGTGACTGTCTGATACCCAGTGACAGCGAAAATGACGAACACTGCATTCTGCATTTGTGAATTTACGAAAAAACAACCTTCATTTTCCTGGTCAAAGGACTGTACTGAGCAAAGGGAATGAATGATTATAGCTTGAGTACAGTACAATCTGTCTTTCTGTCAAACTCACCACTTGCAAAAGTGACAGATAGCCCATGCCCACATTGTCAAAGTTGACCTTCAAGTTGACCCAACGGACTTCATCATGCACTTCTTTCAGAGCAAGGCATTCACTCTTGTTGTTGACCACATCTGTAGGTAAGAGCTCCTCCGAGGTCATGTTAAAACAGTAGTAGAATTTCCCAGCAAACAGGTTAACCCCCATGATGCTGAAGATGAGCCAGAAGATGAGGCACACAAGCAGGACGTTGAAGATGGAGGGTATGGCCCCCACCAGGGCATTCACCACCACCTTGCACACAAAACAGGATGTGCACACAATCAGAAAGTGCAAGTCTAAGGTACGCTTTACTGCCAGCCAATATCATAACAATATACAGTCCACAGTAACTTTATATATGTTCTGACACTTCTTTTCTAGTTATAAGCCTAAAACTAATTTATGGGAGCCGTATTGCTAGACCTAACTAACTGTATATTCTAGCCACTCTGAAAACACAGGCAAAGTGGGCATATTGGATTTTTCTGGGCATACTGTTTTTTTCTTTTTTTTGGTCACGTGGCTTGTTCTCTGACATCTCCACCACCTCCACCATCTTGTTGTAGATCTAACAAAGGTTGTGAAAGCATTACTTACCCTCATTCCTTCAAACCTGGACAGTGCTCTTAGGGGTCTCAAAGCCCTCAGGGTTCTCAAAGACTTGATTGCTCCCAGTTCAGAATATCCCATTAAATTGGCTGTTAAGCTGATCAAAGACACCTGCAATAACCGTCCAGTTAAAAGATATCTAAACATATGTTACTGTACTGAACATTTTGTTTTTAAGTTTGCGTTTTTAAAAACAGCACTAGGTTCTGATGTCTGTTATCTGCATTCAGGTTTTCAGGCTCGACATCATTGCTTAAGAACTTCCACAGCACACATACAGCTGTTTTTGTGTTCTCACAAGGAAAACGGCATGGGAACTTTAATTGTAACTTTAAATAAAGAAAGACACTCACATCCACAATGAGGAAGTCCAGCCAGCACCATGCATTGGTGAAGTAAACCTTGTAACCATATGCTACCCATTTTAGGAGCATTTCTACGACGAAAATATAGGTGAAGACTTGATCCGCATACTCCAGAAGGATTTTTATAACCCTACGCTGTTCAATGTATATGTCTTCAAAAGCCTGCAACAAAATAATGAAAATGTTTAAAAAGGTGAAAATACGTAAAAATAGTAGTGCATTTATGCCTTTTCATATAACTTTACTCCCAAAAAATTTTCAATGACAAAACAACATAAAAAAAATCATTATCTTAGACAATATATAAGTGATTTGAAGTAAATCTACTATTGCGCCAATATTAGGTTGTACAGGTGCGTAACACGTACCAAGGCTCCGCTACTTAGCAGGATCATAAATATAATGAAAGTTTCAAAGTAGTTGTGCTCCACGATAGTGAGGCAAGTTGTCCTGATGTCCCACCAGATCTTTCCTTTGCCTTGTGTGATGTCCACCATTAGGAAGGGGAAGCGGCCGAAACAGGCTGCAGCACAACGAGGAGGCATGAGGGGACGCACCGAGTGTGCCAGCAGTGAGAGCCTGAGAAATTATGACTAATGCACAGCTGTACAAAAACACCATTGTTTGCCTTCACAACAGGCTTGCAGAACATACAGTATAAGAGTATATAAGAGAATGCTTAAGACTAAAGTTCAGATCTGATTTTGTGGTATTTAAAACAATGGCTTTAATAACCAGAAGTATGGAAATAAAAATGCAAATTCCGTTGCACACACAAAAAAATGATAACAGGGCGTGACAATGTAGCACTGCAGTAAATGAAGAGTGTAGCAGCCAGTCATGTAATAACTGGCCAATAATCCGTTAAATTTTCCATTCTTAATGTAATAAAAGTCGATTAGGTAGTAACTGCCCATGTGAGAAAGTCTTACATGAAAATATAAGATCATATATGAATCATATATGAAATCATGTATGCAAATTAGTACTCACATAAGAACCAGAAGGTTTTTCTGTATGGCTGGCCAATAATGTAATACATATTCTGAACCAATAATAGAGTAACTTGTTATCAATGATGTATCTTGTTTTAATACATTAAGAATGGAGAAATGTATTATGTTATCAGCATGTGATTACATTACTGGTGGCTACAAAATGGTGTGTTCTAAGAACACCTGGTGCTGCGTCAGTAGAAAACACCTTCCCCTATTCACATTACCATCCGTGAAGCAAGGTTCCGGGGTCATCATATCTGGCTCTTCCTCCTCCTCCTCCTCTTTCTCCTCCTCAGGCACGTTCTCCTCCGTGACACATTGGACCGCACTGTCTGCCACTTCCTCCTCCTAAAGGCCGGGGGAGAAAGGAGTGCCTCGTCAGCGTGTTATTTTTCTTGAGCGGCTATCTTTGGGGACACAGTAGGCCGTTGTGGTTTCCAGTGGCTGCGTTCGCCGAAGTCCACACACCTCTAACGCAAATCGTACAGTGATGTGTGATATGTAGATAATCTATTAGCTGAATATGCTGTTTGACACACCATTTTGCCTTAAAAACAAAACTTCCAAACAACAATGACTTCCAAGTTTGGTACTTTGCTACTTATGTATGTAATAATCGTGCCCACAAATGCAGAGTTAGGAGTTACTTAATGCAAGAAACAGCACGACTATGTGAGAGAAAATTAACTATGCAAGGGGCCTAGACAGAGAAATAGTCAAATTCCATGAAGTAAACTATGATAATCTGTGCTTAAGCTACAGCTGTATGTGTGTGTGTTTGTGTGTGTGTGTGTGTGTGTGTTTGTGTATGTGTACAATAAGATAACATGCAGAGGGTGAGCTTGTAAAACTGAAAGGACTTGCTTTGTTAGGAATAGCCTTGGATGGTGGAAGAATTCACCAGATAAGGAGAAGTGGAAAATAACTGCAAAGGGAGAGGCTTGCTTGTATGGCACTATAGAAGTTTGTAACACACAAGAGAACAGGGAACAGTGCACAAGATGCATGAGAGACTGTTGAGTGTCTGTTCCCCCAAAGCTTTGCGGTAAATAAAGTGTCGGATTGTTAAACATTCGACTCAGTGAAATTTCTACTACAACCATCATCACATTTAATGATTTAGAATAGTAAGAATCGTCGTATATATCTGCTTAGTAGATGGCTTCTTGTTAAGCATGTTATAACATTACTCATTAGTTACTCATTAGTGTCTCACACCTTCAGTTTTGGGGGTTTGAATCCAAACTCTGACCAAAGGACCTCACAAGTATAGGAAATCCACAAAAATGCGATTAATGCGTTAATTTTTTCAGTTGTCACTACTTCAAACTTTATTTAAAAAAAAAAACGTGAATGCAATCAGAAAAGTAAAACTTTTGTAATTTGTTTGGTTACTTATGGTAAAGGTTAGGTCTGGGTAGGGGTTAAGGGTGAGTGGGACTTGGCTTTTTCCCCACAGAAATGAATGGAAGGTCCTCACTAAGCTAGGAATGCAGATGTGTGTGTTTGTGGAGTTTGCACATTCTCCTCATGCCGCACAAGTTTGTTTGTGTCAGCTAACTAGCATCTCTAAATTGGCAAAAACGGACCTCAGTCTGTGTGATAATTTGACCCGTCGACAGACTGGTATCCTGTTAAGGCTGTAGCCCATACTGAAACTCTCTAAGAAATGCGTCGCTAAGTGATTTTGTCATCAAGTGAACATTCATAGAGCATACACGCACAAACCTAGATGGCAAAGGTTATACTGTACACCTAGTTCAGTACAGTACATACATAAAAGAGCGACAAAGTTATTATCATTATCAAGTAGTATGTACTGTACATAATTGTGCACGCTATACTTAAATACAAATGGCAGTGCGGTAGGTTTGTTCACACCAGCATCACCGCAAACACGTGAGTGATGCTTTGCACTATGATGGCTACACCGTCATTAGGTGATACAAATGATTCAGCTACTTACAGTATGAGTGCGCCGTCATATACGTGGTCCTTCAATGACCAAAATGCAGTTATGCGGCGCATGACTCTATTGTTAAATATATCACAAATATCATGAAATGCAATGCTACAATGTTACTGCCCTTTAACAGGCTTGGGGATTTCTTAGGCCAATAAATCTCACAAGAAATAATAAAAACCTCGAAGAAACACATTAATGGCTACATAAAATTTATGCTCGGACAGCATTCATTAAAGAGTTAAGGGGGAACCAGAGACCGCAGATTATGTTACTATTTTGTTTACCTTGATTTTTTGCAGTATAGAGTGATAGCGGAGCCAAGTTCGCTATGCTATCCAGTTTCTAACAGTCTATGAACAGTCATATGATGTCTGTCCTGCTACTAGACCCTTTCCTGGTTGAAGATTGCCTCTGCAGATGTCACTTATAATTTTAACTGTGCTTCTCCCAAAGTCCAAAGATGTTTAGAGCAGTACATTACATCTTCACCATTATATAAAAAAATAACATGAGAGAAACTTAACCACTAACTTATACTATTATTTGGGTCACCCAGGTAACATTAAAGTCTGACATTATTTTAGGCACCTAATATTTAAAGACTCTTTCTTGTTTTAAAATTAAGTGCTTACAGAATGCCTGTTACAGCCACTTCAGCTGCAAAAAGGCCATTTTTCCACTAGTGAAAATTAAAATTAATTATTGATTAGTACTGAGATAAATACCATGCAGAAGTAGCATATAGTTTATCATATTTTTAGCAGCATTGTTTGTCTAAGCTTTTGAACATCCCAGAAAATCTAATATTACTGCAGTATCCGAGGCAACATTATTAAAGAAATTAATTATAATTAGATATTAAAGAAAAAAAAACTCATCAATGTTGTCAAATGGGGAAAAGGTCCAGTTGGTCAATTCTTTGAGAAACATAAATTGACCAGTAGCCAGAAACGTCTTGCAGCACTTCCAGCAGCACACGCAGGCCACACGCCATTTAATGAGGACAGTCCTTGAGCATCTGTCATAAGATTATCACATACACAACTTCCATAGCCTGCATCACTAGCACAATACACACGGAGGCCAGTTCCAGTGCATGCGCAGTGCATGAAATTCCCTCCCATGGCATATTCTCATTTTTCTACACAATTCCCGTGGCAGGATTTTATAGCGTATATCTACTGGCTCGAATAGCACTAAAAACTTTGGTTCCAGCCGCTGTGCAATATTGGACCATATTAATGATGTCAGAGGTGGAAAGTTTATGTTCAGAAAGTACAAGTCCAGACCAAGATTTTGTTCTAACCAATCAGTTAAGCATAAAGAGTCATAGAGTACTCAACTGGTTTGCTGAACCAAAACTGCATTTGAACTTTCTGGAGCTGAACTTTCCAACCTTCGGCCCTAAGCTCAGTAATAATAATAATATAATAATAATAATAGTAATAATAATATGATGATGATGATGGTGATCCCAGAGGTATGAGGAAACAGTGCTAACTACTGCACCACTTGGGCAGGCAGGTGGTGTAGTAGTTAAGGACGCAACCGTGTAGTTGAAAGATTGTCCCTGACCCGCAAGTATTGCTGAGGTACCCTGAGCAAGGTACCGTCCCCAAGCACTGCTCCCCGGGCGCTCATGTAGCTGCCCCCTGCTGTGTCACGTTGTCACATGGGTTAAATGCAGAGGACACATTTCGTTGTTGCGTGCTGTGGTGCGTCAACAATGACGATTAATAACCTTCACCACTATGCCACCCACATGTCTAGTAAACATGACTAATTTAATAAATTAATTGAGCTGGTTGGAGTCTAACTAATAATAATATTGGAATGGCTGAGGTGTCCCTGAGGAAAGGTTTGGGAACTGAAGCGCTGTTCATCTAGCCATCCAACAAAATATTAGTAACATTTCAAAAAACAGAAGTTTTTTGTGTTACTCGTAATTTCCCTATGCTCTACTGTTAAATTGTTTTTTTTTTAGTACATATACACAAACTAACAAGATAAATTTCCTTTGACAAAGACTTTTGCTGTAACAAATACTGTTTTTAATAGTGTTTTTAACTCTAACTCTAATCTAAGACAAAGTATAATTACTTTATACATATTCTATAGTCCCATATGTTAATAACTTGTACTCAATAGGTACTCCTGACTTATACCACAAATTACCTGTTTAAGAAGTGACGACTGACGATACCTTTCTCTATAGTACTGTTATGCTGAGATGTTATTGTTGTACTTGATGTTAGCTTTAACAAGTCTGCATAGGTGGATGGTTCCAGTACAGAAAATAAAAATCTAGACCAACTAGTTGTGTATAATGAGTCACAGAGTACTCAACCGGTTGGTTTAAACTAAGGCTTGATTATATGAATAATTGAGTAATCTACTGAATAATCTGACGATCCATCAAGTAATCCTTTATAATATAATATAATATAATATAATATACTACACACGTTGTGAGCATGCAAAGTCCACACCATGTTGCCGAGTTATCAAAAAGGAAAATTTTAATCGATGCTTTTGAGTGACCGAGTAATACAGTTTAACTTTATAATTGTAACAGCTATAGTTGAGACAAAATCTTGGTCTGGAATTTTAATTTCTGGAGCTGAACTATCCACCTCGGCTAGTCAGGCCATTCTCCTTTCTCATTAAAACGTTTTGTTTACTCACAGAACTGTCATTCATTAAACAGTGTTTATCACATCATTCTCTAGACCAGAGGGATGAAACTCAAGTCCCACTAGCTAAATCCAGTCTGTGTGCACTCACAAAAAATAAAATGTACTGGATGTAATCTGACTGATTTTGCATACTAGTTTGAGAAATCCGACACAACATTTTTCAAGGAAAACTTCTATACTCCTGTTCATCATGTTGAAAAATGTGAGAGCTACAGAAAGAAAAAAACAAAGCAAATTCATTTCTGGTGGTAGACCATTAACGCTGTTAAAGCTAGCTACTTTCAACGAGACACTGCTGCTGAATTTGTGCAGGCATGCTTGCTCAAAGCTGCAGAAATTACATGGCCCCAACAAGTGCTAGGCTTACACGCTGATGATATCATATCTTCACGTGCCATGTTTATTCATCACTAGTTGGTAAATAACTGTGTGGTGATTAACTGCATAAACTGAATGGAACTGCAGCTACCAGGTATCCATAATTGTTTTTAACAGCGATCGCATTACGATTAGTCTCACCTTGCTTTTAATGATTTCGGATTCATCATCTGAGGAGTAATCAACATCATATGGGTTTTCGGGACCAGATCCACGCTTTGCAATGGGAATATTAATTGTTACTTTAGCATTGGTGACAAAGTCAATAGTAGAGACCCCATCAGTCAATGTAGATGAGGATTCCACCATTTGAAGATTGACCTTGGGGTCCGCATCAGCATTCATGTGGTTTAGCACTATATTTTCCTTCTTCGAGTCGTCTTCCTCATCATCCCCTTCATTGGCCTTGGCCTTCTTCCCCAGCATCCACCTAATAAGTCCAATTATATAGGCTTTAATGAAATTAATGCCTCTGGTGATCCTGTTGATAGCGATCTGGAGGTTGTTCTCTCCATCTTCATCGGAGGCCGATAGATTGTCCCCACTGAACGAGCTCAAAAGTAAGGCCAGGAAAAGATTCAGCACCTACGAAAGTGAAGCAGAATGCAAGTGCTCTATTAGACTACATCATCAAAAATTATTAACCAAGACTTACACACGGTTCCATACGTAATTATTCAATTCATTTTTACAAAGTGCCTTTCACAAGAGAGTCATCCCAAGGGTTACATGGGTGTGTTGTGATACATTACAATATCTTTAAGAAAGAATAATGCAAATCAGAAAATGAAAGGCAAAGAAATGGAAGATAGAAAGCCAATTGAAACAGAGGAAAGGAACCAAAAAGGGAGAAAAAAAACCGCTGGGGGTCAAAGGTCAACACACTGCTCAACCTCTATGGGCATGCTAACATCACTGAACTAGAAAGAGAGGGCCTGCAAGGTGTTGGTCGAGGGCAAAGCCAAATACTTATAAACACTGAATAATACTGTATAATAAACCAAATAAAGATACAGCGTCACACAGCATTTAGCTAACATGTCATTCCTCATCAAGAAACTGGAGAAACTCCTGGCAGATTAATGCCAATGAATCACTGTCTGATTCATTGTAAAATTACATGATTTTATACACTGGAAAAAGTGAGACTGTATTTCTGGTATGTTTTGTTTCTTATGATTAAAAAAATGTCTAAATAGTCTAAATAATTCAAAAAACAAAACAAGGGGACTCATTTCACCTGATTATGGCCGTTAATCACTTAATAAATTAACAAAGCTCTTAAACCTCTCATAGTATCTGTTAAAATATCTGGAAGTAACTCAGTACGTAACTAGGAATGTAGTCAATCTGTGGCTGCCGATTATTTACGACTACTCGCTTGCCAAGTCGAAACCTTATTGTCTTCTCACATTTTACATAAACATCAGTTACAAGTTCTAAAACACCCATAAAGCAAATGAAAGAACTTCCTGATATTGGCAGACCAAGACTAAATGTGTTGAAGTAATTCATTTCTTTTGGGTATGTTCCAAGTCTCCTAAGATAGCAGGAAGCAAGCTGTAATGAATAATCCACATTGCAACTAATTATATGTATTTAACCATCAACATACAGGTTTCCAATTTGCGCCATGTTTTATAAAAAATCATAGGGAGATCTAAAATTTAGCCCTCCCTCCTTCCAACAGACAAATAAATAAGCTTCTTACGATTCTATGAGATTCAGTTTCTTTTTGTCTTTGCCGATAAGAGCAGCTATACTGGCGTGTGGTGTTTCTTATCAGTTAGGTTTCCTGATCTTGTGATTTCTCAGCTGTTTGTCTAAATGCCTGTGTGGGGTCGTGTGCCAAGGGTTTACTTGAGAGGGGTCTTTGCACATATACCAAGGTCAGAACCACTGTTGGCTGGCTCAAGTCATAAGATTTAAATAGATCTCTTCACAAATCTACTAAATTGTAGTGCACAATCTCACTTATGCTTAAAAACCATTCACTGGAAAACCTCTTTAAAATTGGTAGGTGTCACTATCCTTTGTCGTATATTTTTAGGTGTACTGATGAATCTGAATTCAGCCTCATAACTTTGAGTCAAAATTAGTTAAAACTGCTAGTGATTTAAGTTTTCTTTTCGAATGGTTTACTCACCACCAGGTTTCCAATGACCATGACCATCATGAATACGATGAGGCACATGCTCTGGCCAGCCACCTCCATGCAGTCCCACATGGTCTCGATCCATTCACCACACAAGATGCGGAAGACGATGAGGAAGGAATGGAAGAAGTCGTTCATGTGCCAGCGGGGCAGCTCGCAGTCAGCGGTGATCTTGCAGACACAGTCCTTGTAGCTTTTCCCGAAAAGCTGCATGCCCACCACGGCGAAGATGAAGACGATGATAGCTAAAACAAGAGTCAAGTTGCCCAGGGCGCCCACGGAGTTTCCAATGATCTTGATCAGCATGTTGAGGGTTGGCCAGGACTTGGCGAGCTTGAAGACTCGCAGCTGGGTTCATTGTAAAGTTCAGAGTCAAACTTCCTACGCACATGTCACTCTCATGTAAAAACAACAAATATGTACATGCTAATTAAGCATTTTAGGAAAGTGGGTTTAGGATTTTGGCCTTCCCTGCCTAAATCTCAATAAAATAATTTAAATAAAAGTGCGACACAGTTCCTTATTATTTATGATAACAATCATTGATTTAGACATTTCTTGAACTTAATGAGAAAAGAGTCTTACCAAACGGAAGGACCTCAACACAGACAGACCCTGAACATTAGCCAGTCCCAGTTCCACAAGACTAAGTGTGACAATGATGCTGTCAAAGATGTTCCATCCAACTTGGAAATAGTAGTAGGGATCCATAGCTATAAGCTTAAAGACCATCTCAGCTGTGAAGATCCCAGTGAAAACCTGATAGAAAGAGGAAGAACCATTTGAAACCATATTCTGATAATATACAAAGACATTAGCAGTAGCATCGGAAGGACTTGGGGAGGACCAAATGTGCCCCAAGCGTGTAGGGTGGGGCAGGGCTGGGGTTTCCGAAAGCCATTGCAGACGTTTTAGGTGTAGCTGATGGAATAACTCAACACCTTATATTCATAATCATAGCCTCTTGAAACCCATGTTGAAAAGAGTTCTTGGTACTAGGTCTAAATATCTAGGTGATATGCAACCATCAAGTACCTTTAACAGACATTATAACAAAGCAGATTGGGAGTACACATGATACTTATATCTGGCCTGTTATTGTTATGGTATGCTATACAACAATGCAGTGGTTATTTTATTAAAATATATTTCTGACTACCTCCTCAATAACTTGTTTTAAGGCTTCTTTTGAAAAGTGTTACTTCCTTTTCATATTGCTGCTCACCATTGTGCCTTTATTTTTTACAAGGAAGCAACAATACATTTTCAGCCCATTTTTATATTTTCAACAAGTAGGTAAATTTATTTTGGCCTTAATTTTAGTTGCTTTTGTGAGTTTTTGTCAATTTTGTAATCAGTTTATATTTGTTTTACATTAACATATTTCTGGTGTGACAATGATATAATGATATGTGGGGTTCCTGTTATTCTGGACTGGTTTTGGGAAAAGCTTTTGGGAAACATTCATCATTTATTTGTCCTTTATGTAAGTCGTTACTTATCGTGTTTGTTATTGACTAAGATCGACTGATTTTGGGAAGCACTATTCCATACTCTACACGCTGTGTAAAGAAGTGCTTCCTTAAATCCAGTTTGAAATGTTCTCCCGCTAATTTCCACCTATGGCCACGAG
>JAODKN010000045.1:11896332-11913735 GCA_026774425.1 Petrocephalus zakoni
GGATACTGATCATGACCGGAACCGTGGAAGGCAGGCAAGTGCATATAGATTCTGTGGCTGCGCAGCTGCTGCAGGCAATCACGGCCGGGCATTGGGTTACAGCTGGCCGATGACTCCGCTCATTCCGAGCCGCCCGCGGCCCCCCCCCCTCCCTCACACCGCACTGACGCGGTGTAACTCGCCTCAGCGCTCCTCACCCCCATCTTTCTCTTTTACACAAGAAATCCGCAATACTTCCGCTTGCTTCTGCTCCTCCCAACTCCTCCATCCTCTTACCCGGGTTCCCTCCCCCACCCATACACACATGTTGATTCCAAATTAGCTTTCCTATTTCCTAGGTAAGCTAAATTCCTGATGATTTCAGCTCACAGCTATTATGCTGCGCTGTCTCATTCTGGTCCCCCGTTAGCCAGACTGCCCTTTCACTTCTCCCTTTATTCCAGCACGGCTCAAAAATACATTTAATCAAATTACTTAACTCCAAAAGCAGATTCAATGTCCAAGCTTCAGGATTACAGATTTCTTAATGTCATCCCAACATATAACGACGCGTCCAAAACAATTGTATGCCTTGAAAAAGCTTATCACTGACACCTCTGATAATCAACCATACATGCTAAATGCAAACAACACTATGCTTAGAATAAATAACCCATATATAAACACCTGTTTGCACCTGTTAAACAGACAAATCAAGCTTGCACAAAGGAACATTGAGAGAGAATAATACTTCGGAGGAGGCCTTCAGATTAGGCTAGTCATCCACATGACTCTGACTCCCCTGTTAATGTTTAGCGGTAGCTGTCAGCTAGTACAAAAAATGTATATAATTTTTATTTGTGTACAGACACAGAGGAGTTTTTAATCTAGAAAAAAACTAAAAAAGTAAATATATGACCAGACAAGTGTAAAATTAAAGCACAATTTCCAAAGTGAGGAAAGAAACACCACAGAGTCACAGCCCATTGATATTTGTATCCAGAAAGTTACACAACTTACACTAGCCTTCACCCAGTGTGAAAGTGCCGGGAGACCCCTGCGATGTCAGAGAGGTATGATGGGAAACCCCCATAGATCAAGTTAATAATGTTGTGATCACAAATTTAAAATACCCTTGAATTTAATTGCCAAAATTTAGCGTGTACTTCAAAACAGTTTGTGAAGTTCAAATCCCGTGCCTTTCAAAGTGAAATGAGTATTGGGCCATTAGCAAGATGCTTAACTCCAGTTTCCGCAGGGACACTTTCTCATCTAAGTCTCAGGCAGTTTCAGAACCATCATGGCCACTGCATCTGCTAAGCAAATATAATGTTAGTTATATAATTGGCTTAATACTGATTTGTAGAGAACATCAATGTTTTTGTGACCATGGCTCTAGTACAAGACAATCTCTTATTTCCAGATACATACCTCTACTGTCACAAGGGTATATCAGTATGCTAAACATCCACACAGCGATATACAAAAGGATATATCAGTATGCTAAACATTCACACAGCGATATACAAAAGATACCACAGGCATATCAAAAATTAGATGACTGCTCTGTTCCGGTATGGATACGGTGTCCATGATGGCTGACAGGTTATAAAACTAATATGAATTGGCAGAGTTTTCTTACAAGGGTCATCTCTCATACTTCCTCCTACTCCAGAGGTGTAGTGGTGAGTATTTGCTAGTATAATGGATTTACCATATACCCACCTAAAAATAGTCAGAAATGAGCATCATTCAGAGGAGAAGTGCGTATACGTACTTATACGGCGTAACAGTATACCCACCGACCAAGACACCACTACAGCACACCTCTACTCTCTTCAATGAACTCTACTACATGACCGCCGTCCTCAGAATATGTTCATTTATCACAGTCAAGCACACACAGCACGTAGCTATGTCAGAATCCCAGTTGCAATGTCTGGCAGTGTAGGTCTAGGTGGGGTCGCTTGGCCAAAGCCTAACATATGACTCAAAGAATATATCACCTGAGGTCATTCCTGTAAGAACCTCCAAACACAGGCCTGGTAGGAAAAGAGGACAAATAAGATTTTATTAACAAACAGGCTTGTCTTTATTTATATAAAAACACCTACTCATTGAACAATAACAAGCCTGTTTATCCATCCCTTACTAAGTCAAATTTTGCCTCTTCTGTCTTGTACATGAGATTTTTATGTGCATGCATGTATGTGTGTGAATGTACTGTGATTGTGAACATCGAAGAAAGATAAATACAAAAAAGCAGGCGATAGCAAACGATAGATAACATTAGATCCAATTACACCTGAGAAAAACAAAGTATTTCTAAAAACAAGTAGAGTGCGACGGATGTTTCACAAAAAGGCAAGGCAACACAGAGCTCTTTAATGTACTATTTCCAAAACACTATTGAGTAACATGATCAAGTGGACGAGTGGATAGGAAAGGAGGAAAGATCTCTGCTGTCATCCATTACAATGCAGCTATTGTAGATTGCACCTCCCCCCCCCCCAAAAAAATGACAACAAACCACACAAAAACAGTCATTCATTTTGTAACACTTTGCCAAAAGTTCAACAAGCTAACTGCAAAAAAAAAAAAATGTGCAAACAATTTACTAACAACTCAACGACTCTTTCCCCTGTCTGAAAGAGAATAAAGAATTTACCAGAATCCACAAACTGGCTGTTTGTTTTTTTTTCTTCTTCTTCTTCTTGAAACTAATCTACCCTAATTAACACTCTGGGTGTCTTTTCCTGTATTCAACTAAATTCAGTCAACACCAATTTGGAGTAACAGGGAAGTGCAGTGATGATAGGTAGCAGGGGGACAGGAGATGTATTGCTGACAGCTACTAGTACAAAAGGAGATCTTGATCTAATTGGCTAATGGGGCCTTCCGGTGTGTGGGGGGGAGACACACATCCAAAGCATCTCTCACAGCATTTGCTGGCAACGAATGGCCATCGGGTAGCACGAGGCAGCATCCCAGGAGCAGGGTACAATGAGGAAGGCATGACGACGGGAGCGACTCCCGAGCGCGAAACCGTGTCATCACTGGCTATTAATAACCCAACCCAGCCAGACCACTAGACAGGTGCAACGCTTCGTACCGCCACACTCAGGTAAAGGGCGGGGGCCCAGTTGTAAACACGCACACACAAACAAATAACGCAATCGCACAAACCGAACGAGAGGAATTTCAAAAATTAAACGGATTTCCTGTAGCTTGGCTCTAGGGTAGCGTGATCAGGCTGCCATGTGGTAAGCGATGACAGTTTAAATAACGAAATCAGATTTGGCAAACAGGACTTTGATATATAAATTTGAAATATCTACTACTAAATCTCTACTAAATTTGAAGCATCTGCTAGCAACTAATAACTAATACAATATCGAAGGGGATGTTCCATTTTCCATTTAACACAATATGATTTAGCATAACACAATGTTTAATGTTTTTACGGCAGCATACTACTGGAAAATATGTTTTCGTCTTTTTACACGTTTATTAGTACATATACTAGAATGCAAAGGGAATAATTGAGCAGGAAAATTCACGAATCCACATATTAAAAACATAATACCTAAATGGGATATTTATGCATTTTTATTTTGAAAAACCATGTACTCAAAAGAAAATCGCAAACAATACTGAAAATATAATAATAAAATTCCAATCCCAGTGAAATGCGCCCTAACCATGCACTTAAATAATAAAGGATACTGTAAAAACGTTCCAGATCCGAAGTGGAGTCAATAATGCAATACTATTAGATGAAGTTCACAGCCCTCAAGACCAGAAGTCCCAGACTGAAACGCACAACGCCCGACACCCCCACTCTGCAGACCATTCAAGCACCCCCAAAAAAAGCCGGCGAGCAGCTTGATGACTTTTTACCTTGAACAGTAATAAAGTTATTTCCACAGAACCAAGTAAGAGCCCGGTGTTTTCTCTTCCTTCAAGCTATTGCTAAGGGGTTTTTCCCCCTTCTCAAAGGCAGGGCAGGCTGAGGACCAGCTGTCGCTGACGAAGGTATGTCTTGGGTGAAACCTGAGAAGTGCTGCAGGTAGGATCATCACTGCGGCGGACCGGACACCCGGACAAAAGTAACCAAGTTCTTAGTAGACGAAGACTAATAATTATTGATTATTCACTGTGGTATCTATCTGTCTATCTGTCTATCTATCTATCTATCTATCTATCTATATATCTATCTATTTATCACACGGGTATTAATGGTTTGATCAGTAAACGCAAATTCCACGGAGAAAGTGTATATACATAAAATCTTTTGCTAACCTGTTTGTGGATTTTGCAGAGACAAATTCTATGCACGCACTTTCAGAAAATGCGCGTGCATTCAGGCCTTTTCCTCCTGCAAAGGCCGGGGTTTAATTGCACACCCGCAATTTAATCCAATTTAATCTCAATGAATCTAAATGATAGTGGCAAATATGAGCAATAAACTGGGAGGTAAGTCCTGACGCCCCAATCCGGATTGCATGCCACCTAGGGCAAGCAGACTATAGCACTATACTTACTTCTTTGATCATGTTAGATGCCACTAACAGGATCAAAACTGCCTCTCACTGTAGAGAAAGAAAATTATAAAATAAAACATGAAACGCCGTTTCCAAATGAGTTTGCCACTATGAAAGTAGAATTTGTGCAGAATTAACGACGCCGCTCTTAGTATCTTATATCAGCTATGATTTCGTGCACAATATGGCACATAGAATACAGTTGTACTCTGCAGGGAACTACAGATGCACTGCAGCTGATGTCTGGTGAAAAGTGCACTGTGTCCACGGTAGGATGATTTCTAATTACGACTAATTATCCAGATATCTTCCATTTGACCCCAGTTTTTTCGGGCGCCTTTAAAAAAAATCAAGTACATCTCTGTAAGAGCTTTCTGTTTCCTCCCAGAAAGAAGCAAGCATGCCTGACGATTAAAGACATTTCTAAGTCATACTGTAATGGGGCACATATATGTCGAGCTGAAAAGCTCACACTGTTACTGTGTTCCTCGTTTATTCCCTCTAATCAATGGGGCTCCTTCATTTCTGGGGAAAACATCGGCGGAATGCAGCTTTGGCCACAATGGCGATTCTCGGATAAGTAAAGCTTAGCGTGTGGCTGCCGATTTCCATTTTTATTGACTGATTTTCTGTGCTGGAAAACCAGCGTCAACATGCTAAAGAACATGCTAAGAGTTTATTGCTGTTGGCTTCTATCTGCTCTCTCTCTCTCTCTCTCTCGCTCTTCGCCTTTCAGCTTCCCTGCCCATAAACTGATCGAGGATCTTGCCTACTCGTGATTTCAATAAAGCAGCTGGGCAGAAATTCAATCCGAGGTCTAATCACTCACTCTGATAATGTTGCCATATTCTAATATAATGAGCACACCACTTCTTGGAAGGACTGAGCTCTCGTCGGTCACTTGCTTTAAACCGACAACCTACAACCTACAGTTCAGTGTCAGTATTGTGTTAAATCAAGGACTACATGTTGGCACTGATGGCTCACACGAGAAACTGATAAACGTGTAATGTTTTTTAATTAAAAAAAAAGTTCGTTTAAAGGAGCAGTAAAGATATTAGTTTTAACTTTTACACCACAAAACCTTTTCTAAAAAAGCGATTGCGAAAAATTTATAAAATATTTAAAAATATATATATGTAAGAAAATATTTACATGTAGTGTAAATATGAATAATGTGACTGTAACATTTTAAATTCTAAGATTATGTTGCATGTCCGTTTGTCCATTGCGCTATAAACTGCGTGTCGCCCCCTAGAGGGGAGTTTTTCAAAGAAATATTATCCCGCCGCCTTTACCTAATCAAACAGTGGAAGAAACCGAAGTGGTGCTCACCAGGGGGGGCTGTCGCTGCACAGCACTGATGTAGTGTATTTGTGTGTAAAACTGAGGCAATATACGTGTGTGTGTGTGTACTGCCTCAAACTGTAATGTAACACACTCAGATATTATCTTATAAATCTTATAAATACACACAAATACTCACACAAATATTTTACTATATTTGTATTAATTTATATTAATCGGGGCGTTTCTACAGTAGAGCCACAGTGCCCCCCTCAGGCAGAAACATGCTAGGACCACAAAACATACTGATCTCTGTTGAGGAACACATGTGGCAGTCAGTCTGAAGAAGGCGACTGTGACTTAAATATACGTCGCGGAAATGACACATCTTTTATGGCACGTCATTTTTGAATGAATCTGAATTAGTACAATCATAAGGAAGAAGATAGAAGAAATATACAAGGATGGGGAGAACTTGCAAAGTTCGCAGTTCGAAAATGCGAGATTGTGTGAGTCGATGAGGCAATAGCGCCATCTACTGGGCCACCCTATGTGCAAAATCATTATTTTGTCATTTGTCCCCCGCCTTCGAATGCCAGCCGCTTTCTGGATTCCGGGTTTAAAGTGAAGCTTCTTGGGTGCCCGTTGTTAGCGATGCATTTCCAGATAGCTATTGCTAAATCATGACCCCAGCAATGTGGTATGGAAATGCGCATTCCCTTTTAGCAGGTAACAGTATTGCATGGTTTATCGCTCTTATTTTATAGGGGTAGTGCGGAATCATGAAATAAAGCCAGCGTCGGTTCTTTAATATCAATTTAATTAACTGACACCAATGCCAGTGATATAACACATCAATGAATTTGAGACCACACACTAACTTCTTTGGCACGCCGAGTAAAAAAAAAGATCTTTTCTAGACAGACTGAAAATGAACGCTGAGCTTGCTGCTTCACATAACACATAAAAGAACAGTAGGCTTTGTATCGCCGGAGAAAGTCTTAATATCAGTCAGGATGCTGAAATTAAAAGATTAAGTTGCGTATTTGTGTCCGTTTCTCAGGCCAAGCTTCAGTCCCGTCGGAAGACGCGTGTTTACTCATTGTTCAGCTGGACATGATGTGTTTTACCAGTGCTGCAGAAAAAACAAGAAAAAAAAATTATGTCAGCATGTTTAGGTCAAATGGGGTAACAGGCGTACAGAAGGGGCGTTATCTGTCACCTTCATAATTGATGCATCCATTTCCATCTTCCTGCCCGGACAGCAACAGTTCCACTTCCTTTTCTAGCATCTTTTCACCTGTAGAAAGGAGAAAAAAAAACACTGTGGTGACCCGGGGAATCTGGGTCATAGATAATGAAATCCACTCCGGAAACCAGACTACAGCTGATAAAAGTGCTATTCAGACACTGAGAGCATGCAAATGCAAGTGTTCCCCATGTTCTCACCAAAGAAAAACAAGACAAACCGCAGGACGCATGTGTGTCAGGTGCAGCTCGGTACAGAAAAGCAACCGACCCAGTGTGACCAGCACGTGCCGGAGCTCCGCCCCCATAATACTGCCGTTGCCCTCCTTGTCGAAGACGCGGAGCCCCTCTATGAAATCCTCCTGGGTGCCCCTGTCCTTTGATTTTGAGATGTGCTGGAATATGGGCAGGAAGGTCTCGAAATCCATCATCTTGGTGTTCATCTCTGCAGCGACGTGGTAAATGGCATAGGAGAGAGTTTGATATTGGAGGGGGGGAGTGACAGGGGGCACAGCTTAATAAACTAAATATAATGGTTTGTTTACTGGGGGGGGGGGGGGGTGAATAAAGCCAAATTAAATAGTGGAGGGGACCCCTTCACGATTTCACCCCCCCGCGAGTGAATGTGTTTAGCAGACTAAGTAGAGCTTCTAGGCATCCTGCCAAAGATTTTCCATAACCTTTGAGTCTCTGTGTTGTGAATAAGCCACGGCATCCATACATTTATTGACATGTTTTTGGACTGTGGAAGCAAGCCAAAAATAATGAGGTTACCCATGTATGTCATAGTATTATTATTTCTTTTAATTAATTCTTGAATATAATGCATGTTAAAAACGATCCATGTGCAATAATGTGTCTGGGGCCTGGAAGGGGCATCCATCAGTGCAGTGATGTTTGACAGATATCTGGGCATACGCGGGTCTCGCCACACTGACCTTCGGGTCTTGGCTTTCCCAGAACCTTCATGACCTCTGCGTTGGTGGGGTTCTGGCCCAGGGCCCGCATGACATCACCGCACTGTGCATAGGATATTTTCATCTCGCTCTTCGGGGTTCTGTCAAACAGCATGAAGGCCTCTTTGAACTCTGTGGACATAAAACACGACAGTCTATTATGTAGCTGTAGTAATTAAGATAAATGACCCCCAAATAACACAAAATAAGTTGTTCACTCACAAACACAAACAATTTCCAAAGTTATAAGGAATTCTTTACATACACATGAAAAAATATAGCTTAAAAAAATAGAAGTAAACATTACTTAGCTTACCATCAATTTGATCTGCATTAAATTCAATCTGAAATATAATAGAAATAGACTGGTGTCATCCATGTCACCTCAAGTACCACAGATTGTTTGCATATTAAGCACATTATCTGTTCATGAGTAGATGCAGCAAGTGAAAATGAATGGATGGACATTTTCTGAATACCATACCATACATTGCTATAAACATGCCACATACCTGACATTAAAATGAAGGCAGGTCTCACAAGGACTTCAAGATCAATACATAAGGCTACAGGACTGCTGAATTTAAACTGTATTTAACTGCCACATCAATGGGCCATTCAGCCAATTCAACAAACAATTGTGTAAAATGACCCAACTGTCCACTTTCTGTATGGTGGTTATACCAGTGTTTTAATTTCAGAATCTATTAGATCAATAGCTACATTTTATATGAACTGTCTTTGAAAGTCTCTCCTTCTTCATGTCTAAGATTCTCTGTTATTTTAGCCTAGTTCTATAAAAATGAAAAGTTCCTCAGATTAACATTCACGGGTTATTGGCTACAGAGCAGCCCATCACTACTTTGATGGAGCAGATATACAGTGGGGTGGCAAAGCCTAGACTGCAGAATCATGTACCGGGCGGCAGAAAGTCAACAAGTGGTCCCAGCATTGCTCCTGCCCATTGGTGGAGCTAATTATAGTTCTCGGGGAATTGGTGTGAACGCGATCTTCCCCTTTGGTCCCTGGTGGAAAACTTGGGGCTAATTTGGGAATAATAGGAACGCAAAAGCAATTACTAAAAGCCAAGAGCAAAGCCACAAGTGTCCATTAGCAGACTCTCCTAGTACCATATGTCTGTCCTTTAAATATGTCAGCCTTCTGTAGCCTGAAAGTTCCCAAGAGCCTAAATGCCAAGAACCAAACACAATCTGATACTTATTTCATACAGAAAAGGGCGAGTAGCATCCTGTCTCCAGTTCCCTTGATTTGCCCTGAGATTCTGTTTAAAAACTTAAAATATCTGAAATAATGTTTATAAGTCATTTTCACACTTGGTTGAAAGGTGCAAATGTTGTGCAATTTTTGCTCAGGTTGAACTTTTGTTGCAACTAGTAAATTAAGCATGACTGTTAGTTGATTGAATTACAACATTATGACATTATCTGATGTTTCCATGACTTAATCTGATTTTCTGGCCTGGTATTAGTTCATTATTTGTCTTACTAGAAAAACAAAACAGAGTTCATTTCTAGAATATTAAATAGACATTTATGAATATTAAGAAATCAAGCGAAAATAATAAATAACATTCTATTTTTCCGAATGGCATTCAATGCAAATGGCTGGCTGCATAACGTGTCGGATTTAAGGTACCCCACTTTAAATTAACTTTGTTTCTGTTCATTTACATTTAGCTCAGATTAAATGAACACGTACGCAAGAAATCCAGCTTCGCGATACAGGCACCCATAATAAGTACTCAAAACAGACATTTGGCAAGTAGCTAGATTAACAGGGAGATTGAAGCACGGACCCACTGCCTAGCTGCATACAAGGCATGAGCGGGACACTCACTGTGATGTCCTTAGGGTTGAAGTCAGGCTCCTTGGCCTTCTCTGGCTCAGGTGAGGGGGCTGGGGCGGGCTTAGGCACCTCCTTCTTGGGCTCAGGCTTTTTTGGGGCCATTTCTGAGCAGGATGTTCTCCGTTCCGGGACGGCTAGGCCAGGTGTCTCAGCCGGGGCTTTCAGTGACCCACGGACATCCTTCCGGAGTTTTATACCCCGTCCGACTCATTCCACAGGGATGTGTGGAAGAGCAGCCCACAGGACCAGGATACACTTACCATAAAAGGAGAGATCGCCAAACTCTGCAGATTTGATTATAAAGAGCACAAAGAGTCTTAATCCACATTTAACTCTGTTCTTCTGTCACATCAGCTCAGTCTTCGCATCCATGAGCAGCGACTGATCTATCGATTAGCTAATAATGAGCTATGAATAAACTGAGACTTGGTGCCTGACTGAAAAGACAGTGCTCTAATAAAAGAGACAATACACAGGGGAACGTAAAGGAGGAGGAGTAACAGGGCTGAGGTCTTTTAATAGATACTTATGTTAAATCCAATCCCCACTCACACCACACACTCATGTCCTTATAAGAAACGGCATCTTGGCGTCTCCTCTGCTTTTAATTAATCTTCTGCCTCTCAGGACTGGGGAGGGAAAGAATTCCTTTTGGGAGCCTCATCATGGAGACACATTTCTCTAGCTCAGGGGTGGGTTTATGTGGGGAATGCCCTTTTGAATGTTATTGGTCATAATCCATATTGTTAAACCCATCGGGTATTGTCAGTCCCCTATCACACTGGTGATTACCTGGAATGACCCTGGATTTATCACCAACTACCTTGAGCTGTTGAATGAATTCAAACCAGGAAAGACGGCCCGTTCAGCCAGAGACGCGGGAAAGTAGCACGGAGCCAGCAGACTTGGTACGGCTTGTTCCACGCACGCTCGTCTGTTCATTAAGGACAAACTGAACCGTGAATCGTCTGACCATAAGGCTGTGAAGTTCGGCAGGCTGTACTTGATGCAGCCAGCTGCTCGTGCCTGACATTTGTGGGTAACTGATTCAGTCACTTGTCCATTTTGCCGGGCGAATGCATAGATCTTTGTCTCACATTTCGAATGCAACTAGAAGTCTATCAGTTTCCAGTGACCACAGGCTGTGCCACTAAATTTCTCCTCAAAATATTAAAATAATAAATCCAAATAACACCAAATAAATCTCCTATGCCAGTTAAGCATGTAAATCCTTTTTTGATTCCAGCTTTAATAAAAACAATTTTTTTTAATCAATGCTAATGTTAGGACAGAGAAAGACGATGCTATGAGCCGTTTGTGTCATCTAATTACCCATTGTGTGTGTGTGTCCCACCCAGGACTTCCTCTGCTTTGTGCCCAGGGCTTTGTGGCTCTGGGGCTGCATTGAATAAGTGGCTATCGGAAACAGCTGGATGTAAAGGCTTGTGTTACATTACTTTAAATCTACTGGTCTCCATGATCCATCACATATCCCTGTGCACAGTACAAGCATTTTTTTTTTGTTTTCAGAAGGCCTAATGATAACACATGAGGATATCCATAAATACCAGGCAGATGTGCGTGATTGGAACCCTAATGTATGAAAACGCCCATTCCTCCATCTGCATGCATTGCAGACGCATACCGTAAACTTGCATTCCGTGACTATTGGTGAATGGCAGCAGCTGGCTGTCTTGGGTGTGGAATTTACCAGTGGAACAGAGAAGTTACACCTCCCCCAGAATTCCTAGAACTCTTGGTACCTGGTGTAGCCATCTAGCAGTGAAAGACCACAGCCCTTCTGTGGTGTCTGCTGAAATATTTACCTTTACATTGACCCCAGTCATCCACACCATCAGCATGACACCTGATGAGTGACAGACCATGTGAGGCCTCTTAATCCACCAGTCATCTTCTGCTTAGTTGATTTAGTAATGGCACTCTCAGGAAATGGACGGTGTCATTGGCATAGCGTTTGGCTAAAGTTCCAGGCTATTGGGCATGACATAGCCACTTAATAATTCTGTAGAATCAACATCAAGGCAGTAAAGTACCATGTGTCCACAATCAATTTAGCATACCTTACGAAAATAATCAGTATAGTTCCATAAATACAACTTGGCAGACCACATATGTTTGAAAGAAAAAAATACCATTAGATCATATGTTATTTTTATTATTTGCATAAAATATCCCTTTAAGGGGAACCATTATATGAAGTTGAGATATCGATAACTTCTGGTCTAGGATTGTGACTCGATATACACTAATGGCAAAAATTGTGGAAAAATTTGCAATTTGTAGAGATTGCAGGACTTCATTCAATTGTTGCTCCAGTTACTTATATAATCGTCCAGTGTATGATATTTGTAAAATCATACACTGGATGATTAAAATAAATCACTGGCAGAGATGGGGACTTGAGTCACTGACTCGCAACTCGACTCAGCAAGTCACAAATTTGATGACTTGTAACTCAACTCAGCAAAACTGATGAAAAAATTTGGACTCGACTTGGACTTGAGGGCAAATGGCTCCAGACTTGGACCTGACATGAACACTTTGACTCAAGAAGACTTGCAGTTTTTTTGTTCCCACCCCTAGTAACTGGAGCAACAGTTGAATGAAGTTCTGCAATCTCTAAAAATTACAAGTTTTTCCACAATTTTGGCCACTAGTGTAGATAACTATCCTTCCGTATCCTTTCAAACTGAATTTCCCAGAGGAACCTTCCCGAGGGATTAATAAAGCTCCATCTATATGCAACGCACAATAAAGGACAATGTACTTTAAGGAACCCCTAAAACTGTCATAAATTACCAAAAGTTATGTCAACATTATTTACAACTTATGCAGGTATAGGTAAACAGCACAGGCAACCAGAGAAAGATGTGGGAAGTCATCAGTCTTAATTTACAAATTGTGTTCATTCTCCCCAGTGCTGGGAACTGCTTATTTAGACATTAATTCTAGTGCAATTCATAGCTGACAGTTTGTTCCTGACACTTTTCTTCACATTGAGTCCAAGACCAATGTAATTGCCACAAGGGGGCGCCCTATAACCCATATAGGCATGACACACTGGCTACATTAGTTTGGCTTCACAATCCCTAGGTCCTCATAGCAGCAAACAATGGAGGTTTTGTTTGTCAGCATAAAAATTAACAAGGAGCCATTGGCATTCACTAATAATATGACATTTGCAGGCATTTCTCTATTTTGGAACTGAATCTGTCATTACCATTTTGTGTGTTCATGTACATGCCTTAATCAATACTCAACGCAAATCTTAACACTACATCCGTTTAAGCCTCACTTGCTTTTTTTTGTATTTATTAACCTTGTAGAATAGGACTACGATTAACAAAGGCTAGAAAGTCAGAAACCAAAACAAATTGTGCTGCATAAGGAGATTGCATCAAAAATATTAACGAGGAAAGGAATTATCTTTTTGGTTTTTTTCTAACGTTTCCTGCAAGTAGCCCCAAACATTTCTGGAGGTGTTTCCAAGTTATAGTAATTTGCCTTGCTGGTGAAAACACCATAAATTTTAACACGTTTAACGAGGGAAATCTCACAAAAGCAACTTCTTTCAACTACCCTATGCATCAGGCAGAAACACATGTGATGCATATGAGGACCAGACACACCCTAATTGTACCTACCTCACCACAAGCAGTGGGTGGGGTTCCTCCATCATCGATGTCATTGGGGGCTCCAGGCTCGTCATGAAATGGCCCAGTTCACAGAGAAAATAACAGCACCCATACTGAACATCTGGGGACGTCTGATTCTTTCCATAAGTTTAATATTCCTCTATCTGCATCTTCACAACGAAACAGATCCACATTGTTCAAGAAATTGCTTTGGGAGAATAGTGGAAAATACCCATAACACAAAATAGATGTTTCAAGATGGCAAGTGGCAGATGAAATAATTTAAAATTAACAAAATCGAGTCTTTCAATTTACTTCAATACACCAAGAGTCACTATTATTAAAACCAGTGACGCAATTAACTTATGAAAAGACTCGATACAGCAATACATTATTCACTAAAATTTCAGTTGGAACGTTTTAAGTATGCAGCAGCTGCAGAAGAATGTTGCAATTAAAAGAATAAAAAACTTTACATTCCAATCTTTGGTTGTAGCATATGATTAAATCCATTGTATTCCAAATCACAAGCCACAAATGAGAAAATTACCCTGACTTTTGCATGAATGCCTGATCATCATCATAATAACGATGAACAGTCCCACGCAAACAAACAATACTGTACATTGCCACATCTTCAAATGGTTAACTGAGATTATAGATGGAAAAGGTATGTGAACCACTACCAATTAACAGAACATCCTTTATTGGCAATAACCTCAACTAAACGCCCTCTAAAGCTCAAGAATTTTTTTTGCTTCCTCTGTGCCAAAGTCCCATTAACTCCACTCTTGTTCAGTCTTTTTTCTAATGATAGACCCATGAACACAGATGTTAAGTGTAAGACATGCCTGCAGATACTCAGCTATCACATTATGGTTCTTTTGAGCATTGTATGGTTGCACCAATCTTGGTAGAATGGCCACAACTATTTAGAACTATTCAGAGTTCAGAAATCTTCAGGTTTCTTTTGTAATCCTTTCCAGCCTTAGGCACTTCAGCACTTTTATTGCAATCGCTTTTGATCAAGTTGAATTGCACTTGAACAGAATTTTGTTGTGAAGAGCAGGACAAATGAAAACCTCATTGGAAAACCAAACTCCCTCTTATCAAAAGGCCATTATCCTTGAGCAACATCCCTTGCCTCACACAGCAAATCTTATCCATAGCAAAGTTCAGGAAATTTTAGCATCCCGTCCAAGTTGGCAAATTTCTCTTGGCATTGTGCTGCTGATGGAATTTGGCCCATATAATTTTTACATCAATGCTAGTACATTTGACCTGAACTGATGAAAAACAGTCGTACAATAGAATATATTTCTTAATGTATAGTATAATTTGTTAAATTGTTATAAAATAGTCCTAACTTAAAATGTAGACCAGTTCATGCAGAAATTCAAATGATTCCCAAGGGTTCAAATACCTTTCCTTACCACTATAACTGAAGAGGATGTTAAACTGAGGTGAAAGATTGTGCTTGATAATGTGGTAAGACACATGGCATATAACATCTAAAAATAAAATGGTGGGGGGTTTTGGGAGGCCAACTTCTTAGCAAAGCTATAATTTTTTACCAGTATTAGTGATTAGCCTTCGGTGCATTACCCCCCCCCCCACCCCATCTTCAAGTATCACTCCATTTATATGAGCTTTTGCAATTGAAATGCTTGCAAAAGTGGCAGCATAAAATGAAGGCTAGTTGCTGTAATCTGACCATACGTAATCTGATGTAATACGTAATCTGACCATACGTAATCTGATGTAATGTGTAATCTGATTTCAACACTAACGAGTCCTCGTCTTCATGCCGAGAAATGAGTTTAGCGTAGCCTAACCTGAGGTCACCATGCACAAAAATAGAGCACATTTGCTCGGCACAGTTGCCTTTTACTATGAGAATCTGAAATGTCCCTCCCTCACCTACTCTAACCTCATCTTAAGCAAAGCCAAACAATGTAACTCAAGGACCCGTATTGCTTTTTATGCCTTCTATCAACAGCCCTTAGATCAAAAAAACACTAGAGTGAAAGGCACCACCCTGTCCCCACCAAATCACTTAGAGCATCCCTCTCGTAACTACAAAGTACCCCCCAGCAATCATAGTTTGCATCAATGCATAAAAAGGGGGCAAACTCAGGTAAGTTGTTCACATGAATGGTTTTAATGGGACTATTTACAAAAAAAAAAAAAAAAAAGCTATTTGCTTCTCTTCTGTAATAACTGCTGTGACAAGTTGTGCGACTAAAAAAACAATACAGTGATACAGGATTGGATGAAAAACAGCATAACAATGTATAATTTATTTATATATACATACATATGTGTATATATAAATAAACATTTTATACAATTAAAATTGAGATTGCATAGCAATTTCCAAATAAAAATGGGAATAGTGCTTAAAATTTAGTTGGTCGGCAAATCAATGACAGTAACATTGGGTGACAAAAAAATATATAATTAAAATAAAACAGCTAAGTAGTCTTTTACCATCTGAGCGATCGCAAGGAGAAAAAAGATGCATCATACTGGTGAGGAAAGCGGAAGCCGGAGAATCCGCAGGCGGATAAAAGCCTGCTTACCGTGAAGCCTGAGGTCTGACTGGTGCTCAGTATGAAACAGAGTATTTTCATCTTCATCTTAAGTGAATACTTATAAAAATGTGTTATTAGTGCGTCTAGCCAAACAGACACTAAAATCACTGGGGAGAGGACGCTGCCACTGAAGGAACGCGATACTCCTACTTCCACATATAAGCTGACAGTCTGGTTGTCATCCACTCAGTCGCACTTACAGAAACATTGCACTTACAAATACACCCAAAGAGGGCGCTCAGTTGCCCCATTTATGCATGTAATTTATTTTATTAAAACACAAAAACTTTGGTTTGGGTTAAAGATTAATTTTCTCGAATTCGCCATGATTAGGTCTAACAGCAGCAATTTGAGTAAAACAAGTGCTCCGGCCCCCAAAGCCGTCCCAACCGAGCCGTCCAATCACCCGACAGGGTGGGGTGGGGGGGCATATATGTGCCCGAGCCACCGTAAAAATTCCACACATATGGAGACTGGGGATCCCGAGTTAAACAGTGCACAGGCCCCCCTAGTTAGCCACACTGAACTCAAGCTGCAGCATAAGTGCTCTAAACTGGGTCAGTATCACCCCCCCCCCCCTTCGAAGGAGGAGGGGTCTGTCAGTGAGCATGGAAAGCTTGGGACACACACACACACACACACACACACACACACACACACACAAACACACACACACACACAAACAAACTAATAGAAAATTTCTCCTGATGGCAAACCCTTATCTTCCGACTGTATTCTAGGTTTACACCTTGAACGAAAGGGGGGGGGGGGGAATCAAAACAAAAACAAAAAACAAACAAAAAAAAAAAAGGTGCCACGTTTGTCTGAAATTGCTGTTTGACAACCTACCTAGTCCTGTACTGATGCTTTATGGGTTTGTTTTTTCGTGACAAACTTGAAAACAGGATCTATACTCTGTATGTTCACTAAAAACTGTGAAAAAAATTGACTGATGTTTGAATATCAAACAACAGGGACCCTTCACTGTCAAATTTTCAGTTTTGCTTCTTTTTCCCATTTAAATGCCACTTGTTTATCGATGGCCAAATCTCAGTTGGCCAGGGCCCTTCTGTTTAGCGCTGTCATCGGGGAGGGGCGAGGGAGGGTCGTTCTCGGATTCCGACTTGGAGGAACTAGTCTTGCAGCTCAAGATGCGTCGCAGTCCTCGACATGGCTGCTCGTCCGTTGGGCTGCCCTGGTCTTCAGGCTCTACAACCGGGTCACTCTCCAGGGGGAAATCCCTCCGATCCCAAGGCTGCACCGGCTGCGAAAC
>JAODKN010000045.1:11913789-11934923 GCA_026774425.1 Petrocephalus zakoni
GACCATACTATAACATATTTATACTCCATTCCTGCCACCATATCTACAAGACCTAGGGCATTACAGACAAGGCAGGCTGTAATGCTATCCTGTGCCCCAGTTAAATGCCATCATGTATGAGTGACTGTCGGTCAGCAAGCCTTTTTATGGATAGAAGGTCAATTTCATTGAACAATATGGAGTACCTTATAGAAAGTGTTTTAACTGGAGGATACCTATGAAGGACTTGGAAAAAGAGGAAAATTTAAGCTATGACGGATAGGAGGTCGAGAGAGTAAGAAAGATGGATGGATGGAATTTTACCTGCTCCTCGAAGGTGAATTCTGGCGTGGAGCAGGGCGTGTCCTCGCTGGACTGCAGCCGCTGGGAGTCCCGAGAGCAGGGAGTATGAGGGTTGGAGATCAGGTCCGGGCTGGCTGGGCTGCCGGGGGAGCCCGTCAAGCTGTAATCCTGCAGCACGTGAAAGTGTCCCATGTCGGGAGACGATGGCTGTGGGGTTGAGGGATTGGCACCGCCCAGCAGCGGGGTGGTGCGTCCGTCCAGTGACTTGTAGGACCTGGGGTGGAAAGGTGAAGACACAGTCTCAGGCAGTATTCAGCGCGACGATGCTCGTCGGTGCCTCTGGGGAAGCGGTCGCTTAGGGCCGAGACTGTGGCGGACCTGCTGCCCCTTCTCTTAGCGGCAGTACTGGCCGTCCAGGTCCACCGGGAGCGCTCCTGCTCTTCATACTGCAGGTGGAGCTGGGAGAAGGCGGCGTCCGTCAGGTCCTCGATCTGCCGTGATGGAGAGAGGACACAGTCAGCGTGCTGAAGCCCCTGCTGCACAGGCCTGCCGCAGAAGCCAGTCATTCCTAATGTCCATTTACAGCATCAACAAAACTGACAAAAAAGTATTTGCCCATAACAGCTTTCTTAATGTATATATACAGCAGTAGTACATTTGATAGCTTGAAACTGATCCAATGAGCTAAACACACAAAACATTACAACTATAACATTCAACATTCAATGCAAATGAGAACACGAATAGGTGTGTAGAGCGTTTCCATATTTATAATGCATACATTTGCAACAATGCATAGAAAGATGAAATCCCAGTGTTTATATTTGGCTGCTTTAACAGAATGTCCAGACAACAGTGGCAGATCCCGTTTCCTAGAAAAACGACAAGACATACGTTCTCTCTGGCATTTTTTACCCTCTCCTTGTCTGTGGAGGCAACATTAATCTTCCGTGGATTAATTCCTTTTGAGGGGCGATCTGTATTAAGGGGAGAACTAACTACACTGCTTAGATTTACAATGATGGGCTTTCAGAAGAGGCTGAGCTGGGGTCAGGCGCCAATCCGGCACCCTTAGGACATAATAACAGACCGACAAGCAGGCAGTGTGCATCTTGGGCTCGGAATATCGGGTTCTGTGTTGTTTTTAACTGCTTGGTGCTGCTCCGTATCGTATCCATGTCAAACACGACTTGAATATATCACATTTCACCGCCGTCTAGACAAGCTGCAGGCAGGAAGTAGGCAAACAGGACTTGATGGCCCCCCAGTAAGCCTCACCATGCAGCTGCGGCGTTACAGTACGTCAGTAACGGGGGTGTGCAGGAGTTTCTCACCCCACCTGCAGCAATTACTACATTACAAACCTAAAGCAGTGATTTTCCCTGGTCCTAAAAAAACGATCTGCTATTCCAGCTATCCGCCCAGCATGCCAACTCTCAAAAAAAATCTATATGGTTTATAGAACTGTAAAATGTACCCATCTGTGTTGGGGGTAAAAAGCGACACCCCCTTCACTGCAAGCCTTATTCTACTCCCCTTTATTCAAATGTGCAGTAATGAATTTTTCTTGTTCTTAACTGGAGATGATTGTTATTCAATATGAAAACAGACTTATACTAATGATCACAAAAGAATCAACAGCATGTACAAACAAGGGGTATGAGTATTAGTCCATTCAGAGGGTTCCAGGGTGGAACTCGGCGCCTAAAATCTGCGGAATTCCGGAGAGCCCATACCTCCACACCGTCGTCGTCCTCCTCCGCAATGGGCTGCACAGAAATATCGACCTTCCGCCAACTAGAACACGAAAAACAATGTAGGTACTTGCTGACAGGTTAGCCGAGAAAGACTTAGAAAGGGCATGGCGGGAATGATTGGCTGAAAGGAACAGTCTTTCGCAAAAGTCATTCTGAAAGAAGTCAGTGTGCCCGGCCCGGAAGGGATATGAGCACAGTGCTTTCAGATATAGCTCTGAAGTCAGTCTTCTCACCTGGGCGTTAGAATCTCCTTATACTGCAGCTTCTCGACTCGAGTGGTGGCTGCCACTGACATGGGGATGACGATGTTGTTGATGTCGAAGGAACTCTCTCCCCGACGCCTCCGTATAGGCTGCTGGCGAAGATTTAAAGCGTCAACCCGTACTCAACAGTTGCATCAATGGGGACCGACGTACCGATATTTGGCAAGTGCGTCTCGCCATTCAACGATAAGCATTCAAACCAAACCGCAAGGAGACATTGATGGGTCAGTTTCAGCCACCAAGCACCTTAGATTGTTGCACAAGTCATTTTTCTTGGTGGTTGTGCTGAACGGGTGCACATGAAAGTGATGACTAGGGACATGTTAGGGTATGAAAATGAAAACAGAATATGAGCTCAAAGAATATAAAAAATTGCCATGCAAAGACTGTAAAGGCATACATATGTGAAGGTGAGAGCTGTGAGAGTTATGGAAGTGTGTGGTTCCGTGTGTGGTTCCGTGCCTGCAGTCGGTCCGTGTAAACACAAGCAGCACATGTGCTCCTGTTTGTAGGAGTTACTTTTGATTTCACGCCACCAAACAGACGTATACAGACTTATATTCCACAAAGGAATAAATAAAGCGTCGTTATGATTAAAGAGGCTTGTTGAAAGTGGCAGCAGCTTTGGTTTTTGTGCTGCAAAGGTCACACTTACACATGAATTATTATCACGCTCTCACTGGCCTGTATGGAAAGCAACCATCCTTACAATTATGATAAACAGGAAGTGCCTTGACATTTTAAACATCAGCAGCACCGCAAAGGAAATTTTTAGTAATACGTCAAACAGAATACAACCATGAGTTAAATCGCTTCTTTTATCCTGTAGGTTATCTGGAAACTGGTTACCCTGTGGTATTTACTTTGCACATGCTACACGAGCATTCTGCATGTCGGGCTGGGCTGGACAAGGGGCTCCTTGTACTCCTGCCGTGTTGCTTACCGGTGTACCGGCGGCACTTTGGCTGAGGGCGAAGGGCGTTGGGCTTTCCGACGAGGCGGAGAACTGCCTGACCAAGGGGCTGTGGCTGGGGTTGTGAAGGCCGGCCAAGGAGGGGCAGGGGCTCCCCGAGTCCAGGAAGAGCCCGGGGGTGGCTAGACACCCGACGAAATACAGGGTTAACCTTCAAAGCCTGCTATTTACGATTCAAACAGAGCGCCAGTCAGCCCTCCTTTCATCTACCGCCAAATGAGTCGGGCCCACTCACCATCCAGCCTGTCCAAAGAGTGCTCCCTGGGCCTCTTGCGGCTGTGGCTCCGCTGGTAGACGCCGTGTGGGAAGGCCTGGCTGCGATCGGCCTTGCAGAAAGGGCGGCCCTCCTGCTTAGGCGCCCTCAGAATGCTGTCCAGGTGCTGCCGGTGCAGCTTCTCCGGCCGGACCTTGTGGTGCGGGAGTCCTGTGGAGCAGAGTGATACCGATGGTGACCCCACGCTCACAATGACAGGGGCAGGGGCGACTAGGATTTAAGGTCAGGGGCATAAGAGGGGCCAACCTTATCATTAGACAATGATATGGCTTTAATCAGTGAGTGACAGGGGACAGGGCACTCAGGGAGCCAATCACCTTTCAGCTAGGCCAGTGCCCCTGTGGCCCCGCCCCTGTATTTGGCAGATGACGTGATTTAGCTTTTAATTGCTTGTTGACGTTGTTTTAAATTTTTACACCTTGCTTTTATCTGTTCAAAAAACACCAACAATGGTGTCACAGAGGTTTAAGGGAAGGATCAGTTATGACTGACAGACTGCAACAGATATTTCTGAATGTAAACACTTTTATAAATGTGTCACTGCGATTTAAAAATACAATAGATGACTCACACCCGGCAGAAAAAGCAGATTTAAATGACAAAGGGTAAACTAGGTCCTTGCAAAATATTTCTGGGGATGAGCGAGAATGGCAGGTGCCGGACTCCCCAGGGGAAGGGAGGTTACTCACTGACTGGCGTGTTGAGCAAGCTGGTCATCTTATGCTCGTCTTTGCAGTAGGAAGCAGAGTCTGGGAGGCGGCAGCCGGGGGCCAGCTTGTGTTTGAGCGAGAGCTTCTTCAAGGGCTTGCTCTTGTCGAGTGGCTTGTTCTGCCAGTGAGACTTCATCACCCGCTGGAGGTGCAGGTTCATAGACACATCTGATCAAGGCAGAGGGTGCGCAGAGTCAAACATCTGGCCCCGGAACAGGCCGATAACACAGCCAAACAAGCATTCTGCCAAAATCATCAAGAAAGAATGCCCCTACTCAGCCCCTATTTCAGAGAAATCGGCAGCTGTAACTGTGAATAACACTATTTTCCACATTTAGATATACATGGGGAATTGGGAGTTGAAACCTTGCCTAGATTAGAATCCACCTCAAACAAATGTTTAGAATAAAAAAAGCCATTTCATCAACAGTCTGATTTTTTCATTAAAAAGACTCGCTAAGCATTAAAGATTCAATTATATTACGAATTAAGCACCCGCCCCCCCCGCCCTGCACCATGACCAGGCTTCTTTCCAAGCTTCTCCAGCGTTCTCCATAAAGTGATACAGCACGGGACAAAGGCTCCGCCGTTCCCATTCATTCATGTTATCATCCGCAGACAATGTCCATGTCCTCGCCACCCATTCTGGTTCTGCTATATGCCCCCAGGTTCATTAAGAGCATCAGCTTCTCTCTACTATGGGTGTTCTTCATAAAACTCTAACTTCCTTTCCAAAGGTCCCTGTATTATAGGAACTATAGGATCTGGGATTGGGCGTTGCTACCCAGCGGGGAAGGTGGGGTTAGGCTAAATCCGGTGATGAGCTTTCCTGTGCCCTGTTGCTGATGCTCCCCATGTGTCCCTTCTTGCGGCCCTGTTTTCCCACTAATGACAAATTGACCTTATTGTTCCCTCACGCTGTTACTTGCCCCAAAATAATCTACAGTCCCCACTGCAAGTAAAGTCCCTATTGGTTCCTCCCACCCCTGTACCATGTGAATACCGCTAAGTAATACTACCCCACTGGCCTTCCCATGCCATGCTAAATCAGATATGTCAAATCAACTGCTGCGATTTGGCACTATTGCTGTAATGATTAATAGGAAATGTATAATTTAGCATGTTAACATTTTCAATAAATAACTGCTCCTGCAAACAGGTGATACAGTGTTGTTGGCTACGAGCCCCAAGTTTAAGGTAACATTACCGTCAGAAAAAGACAAAATAGGGTGAACACAGGGGTCGAAGTGGGACAGCCGGTCCAGCAGGGGGAGCTTGTACTGGAAATCTGCGAAGGGGCTGAGGCAGTTCCCACACATCACACACAGCGGGTTGATGCCACAGCTACTGTCGAGTCTGCCAGGCCGCTGCACCTGTAGGTGGGAGAATTCAGGATTCAGAAACATTAGCAGAATAACCTGGAAATGCAGGAGTCAAAAACGCCCACCCCGCTCAGCAGGAAGTTTTTCTGCGGATAAAACCCTCACTGACCAGGGTTAGTATTATTAGTAATAACAGAATGTGACCATGGGTGACAGGAAAAAAAAAAAAACACTTTCAGAAAACACCTGAACTTACACATATTCCTCAATTTAAACGAATCTGTGTAACAGCAGCCTCTACTAATCGCTTGCACTTTAAGATGGACCTGCGAGAGGACTGCGACACACTGCCCTCCTTCCCAGCCAGCGTGGCGAGAGGCCCCGCCCACCTTGTGCCCGAGGCTGGCCGCGGGCCGGATGAGGCGTCGCTTCCGGCAGCTGACCATGGGGCGCGTGCGGGCCGCCACGCAGGACGCATCCTGGGCTGCGGCGGGGGGCAGAAACCGCTGCTTTTTGTAGAGCAGCTCTTCGGCGTCCGAGCTCTCTGGCGACTCGCCATCCGGCAGGGCGGACGGTGCACTGGGTTGGGGTCAATGTGTTGATAAATCAGTACTGATGGTGACCATGGAGACCGACACTGCTGGTGTGTGTGTGTGTTTTTTTTTTTTATTCACACCACATACAGTCATTGTACATCTGAAATACGTTGTGTACTTGGACCTAGCACCACTTGTTAAGTTTTGACTGTACCCTCTTCATACGCACACACACAGCCTTCATCCTCTCATGGAGGTGAGACCATCCTTACCTGTTCACCATCCCATTAACCGGCCTCTCAGACGTGCAAGCTTTCGCCAGGGGACTGTGGACCGAGCCCAAGAATTCTGCTCCGCTAGACCCGGGAACCTATAAGGAGATGAGGCGATTTGTCACAGATGAGCAGATGCATCATCTAACAGACCGTACCTAATAAATGAAAAATCTGACACCAGTAGTCCTAAAAAGAGAACTGCTACTGTTCTGGACTGCCTTTCCCAATGGGATCAGAACCCACACCAGCATCCAGTGCGACGCTGGGCCATTACCTGCTGCATTGTGTAACAAGCTCAAGAACTCAGAACCACATCCAGACATTTCAGACCAAATTTCAAAATCTGTCTGCCAGACCTAACTGCTCATAGGAGCTCCATTTGAACGAGACATCAGACCAGGCTTTAGGAGCTCCATCTGAACGAGACATCAGACCAGGCTTTAAGTCTGTGCTTTAAGCCTCTCAGCTTACATTCAATTCTTGTAACGGACAGGATTTCTATTGCTGTGAAACTAGCCGAGAAATCAAAAAATGTCTCTCACCGAGAAACCTGACATTGCCCAATTACTTCCAAAATTCTTGTACAAGTATTGCTCATCTTCTTTAATATCAGGATGAATTATCCCTTATCCCCCTATACTGCACTTAATAAATAATGCAATACAACAGGAAAGGAATTAAAAAAAGCTGGAAAAATACAATGTGCAGAAAGTGACTGGAAAAGTGGCAGCGAAAAGAAAACATGGCAGGATATGCAACACCTTAGTACCCTGCGGAGTAACAGGAGCTCTTTTTAGACACGGCAGTGTACACATATACCCATGTGTGTGCTCACATACAATCACATCTACAGCCTGCCTCTCAGAATACTGGTTTTGGAATAGAACCACTGACCCACAAACAGCAAGTTTGGCCATTCTCTACCTAAAGACCACATGGTTTATCAGTCTATAGAGAACTAATCTAAAATACCTAAGTAAAAATCTTACAGAATGAGTGCTGATCTTATGGTGCTTTACACTGCGAAAGCAGGCAACTGTCTTATAAAAGGCAACGATAATAGCATTGAGAATATTTCAGTATGAACTGTTACCCAACGGGAGATAAAATGTCAGACTTGCAGAATTATAGATAACAGGCCAGATTTAAAGCCCAGAATGCTGTGTAAAATATTCAACACTTCAGGTGCCTCACAGATGCAACAGACATTCTGCTATTTTCCCTCCAGTGTACGCATTAGAGATGTGCCGTTCCGATATTCTGTATGGGTCCGATCCTGGCCTAAATTCCTGGCTCGGAAATCAGGAAAGAATTAAAAAATGTAATTCGATCCATTAAAAATTACAGAAATTCATCACAAAACTTGCGACTTGCATAATGTATGGAAGCACGTTTCCACCATCTAGAGTAGAAAAAAACGCATTTATCTCAGAATTCTGATTTATTAAGTTGAAATTCTGGCTTTTTCTAGCCAATCAGGCAGCGTCACTTCCTGTGCAGGATGTTATTTATAAATACATTACAAACACGCATTTGTCTCGGAATTCTGACTTACCAAGTCGAAATTCTGACTTTAACCAATCAGCCAGTGTCACCTCCTCAGCAAGATGTTATTTATAAATACATTACAAACACGCAACATTCACATAATGTAATCTGATGGCAAGGAGTTTGGATCTGTTAGCTCGCTACATTCCGAATGCAGTGAAACAGTGTGGCACTGGTGCTGTCTTCATTGCTTTGGTTTGAGTTATTCCGTTATTCTTGTGATGTCAGTGTTTGCCTCAGACTTCTAGTAGCTTAAAAGACAATTAACTGAAAGGCAAACTGTGCGATGTAATAACTTACCAATACTATGCTAACAATTCTGAATAAAAACGCATTGCATTAATACATTATGGACTTTTAGTACACAAAAATGGAAAATTATGCTATTGGCATTGTTATTAAATTTAATTAGTGGTAGTTATTACATTATTGACTGCTACAGACCCCTACAATCGTGACATCGCACAATGTGTCCTTTAGTTAATTGTGTCTTTTAAACTACTAGAATTCCGAGGCAAAAGTATTTATGTTGCATTATTTTAAATTGCAGTTCCTGTGTTTTTCCAAACCAAAGGGGTTTCTGAACTCTTGCATAAAACTGCACTTATATTAATTATTAATGTTTCTTTAGATACTAAGCTTTTGTCATGTTCTATTTTTGTATACAGTTGCACTTATCTTCAAGATTTTTTGGATGGTGCTGATCCATCAAATGCAGCTAAAACTGAGGACATTTAAATCAAAAGAAGCAGTGTTACTAAACCACATTCTCTGTGCAATGTTTCTTTCTTATTATATCACAGTTATTATTTTTGTATTTGAATTAAGGCACTTTAAAGCATTATTTATCGTTTTCTGTTTAAAAAAAAGACTCAGAGCCTATCGGATTTGTATAGGATCGGCAGATATCTAAATTTACAATATCGGTATCGGAATTCAAAAAGTGGTATTGTGCCATGTCTAGTACCCGTATCTTGAGCTCATATTAAAGAACATGAACCATGGCAAAGGTCAATCTGAAAGGTCCTTACTCGTGTGACCGGGCAAGAGACTGTCTCCGACTTCACGCCATCCTCCATGGACACATCGGAAGCAGCAGTTTCCCCAAGCATTACCATGCCCTGCAGGAACAAAGGTGACAATCCCAGTCAACTGCTGCGCCTGAACTCCGGCTCGGAGAGACGCTAACGCCACAGCAGAATGAATCAGGTGACCTTTGCAATTACTGCTGAGCCTGTTGCTGAACCATTTCTAGAAAATAAAGACAAAAGCTTTTTTCTCCCTATGTAGCGCTACCATACCCAGCTGTAACTGAATATTTATGTTATGACTGAAAAAAGTACAACTTCACAGTCTTCCATTGTTTCTCAAGACAGTACAATGAAATGCACAAATGAAGCCTGAAGGTCAGGGGACCAACAGGAGAGTCAGGTTCTACTATAGGAAAGCCACGTTTTTACTCCGTGCATTAAGGATTGCTTTATCTAGACATATTACTAAATATATATTACTGATTGTTTAGTTCATGATAGACTATTATAATCAGCCTAAAAAACACAACAACAGATCTGCAAACTTAGAGTAATATACCGATAGGCCACACTGCAGCTAAACAAAGAACACATGGGTGTGGCTGTGTTCAGGATCAGAAAGAGCTGCTGGTTATACAACTTGCAAGGATCCCAGGCCTAACCGGAGGGAGGCACAATAAAACTGCAGCACAGAAACGGTGCCATAAATGAAGGTCAAAAATCCAAATGCAAAACCTGAATAGCTGGTTCCCCGTCACACAACACCAAGACGTCTAGCCACCCTGTGAAGCCTCGTGTGATGGCGAGCTACTGATCTCACCGTAACCGGCAAGACCCTCTGTTGCCGTGGTGACCCGTGTCCCTGCACTGACCTTATTGGAGCGAATCTGCCGGTAGATGTCAGTCTGCTGACGGATGCGGTACTCCAAGTCGGAAACGTGGGCCTGCAGCCAGTTCCAGTGGCTAACGATGGACGCTCGCTCCAAAGCGTATCGCCCTTCGGCCCGCCTCCACCTGCAAAGGAAACCCCATCCATGTCAATCCTGCAGCTAAAGGCAAATCAATAGGAAGGGTGGGGGTGTTCAATGAAATGAAACTGAATCTTTAAAGCCTGCTCTGAAGAAAACAGAAAATAGCCTGGAAACAGTGGGACAACTCACTTAGTGTTCAAAAGCAGACACTGCAGATCTCCTAAATTAAACATAACCCTAGATGTCATTCATGGTTTACTGCTTGTACCCATTCCCTTTCAGCTACGTTTGACTTATCGTGAGAAGCTCAGCCTGAGAGACTGCGAGATCCTCGCCGCGTCTCTACGCCCTCGAATCGAGCGTCAAAGGCTTAGTGAGAACAAGCTTGAGAAGAAAGGGGATTACAAAACCTGGAGCGGCATTCATTCTGAATATGCAGAAGGCTGTGCCCGAATGACACAAAGTTTCCCTGAATCACAACAGCGAAGTGAGACATCCCCCCCACCCCCCTTATATAATGCACAGGCACCAGACACCAACAGAGCACTCTCCATCTTATTCACACCCATGCAGATTCATAACTAGAAAAAATATAAATAAAAAAAACAAAAACATTGTATAGGGCAAATGAATAAATTCTCTCTGCAGAGGTGCCTGAATCACTACTATTGTCTAATATTAACACAAACACAAAGCAGGAGACCGGGGTATAAACACAGTAGATTAAAAAAATTCACCACAGGCTTAGGGAAGCATGTAAACCACGTGCAAGGATTCGCAACCTCAGTGGAATACGATAAAAACAGAATGAAGACTGAAGTTCATTGTCAGCCAGATGAAAGGCAGAGTATTGTCGGGAAGGTTACTGACCTCTGCAGACAGAGATGGAAAGTAACAAAGATTCATAAGAATGGAAAATGTACCACTCTCCCCTGTTGGGTCAATTATCAGAAAAAGCTATAGGAACAGACAATATGGCCAGGCCTCCCGCAGACAAAAAAAAAAAAAACAGCGAGGAAGCTGAGGAAAAGGCCAACAGCTGGGGATTTCCAATCATAAAGGTTTCAGAAATTAACCAGGCCACCTGAACATCAAGGACAATAAAATGATTTGTGTTAGGGAAGGAAGAGGGCGGGGGTCTTAAGAAATCAAAGACACCTTAAGTTGACTAATCTGAAAACATACATGAGGAGAGAGTGTTCATGGATATATACACCCACATTTCATTTAGTTAGTTCAGAAGAACTGGTTTTGTAGTTTAACGAACCAGAGTAAGGAAACTGTGTAAACAAAGCTAGCCGCACTAGCACAAAACATGCATGTGGCGACAAAAACGATTCGCATGACTGCATGTAAGATGTGTCACTGCAGGAACTTCTGGCACTATTTGAAAATCAAACATTCTATGCACAATAGTAACACTCCTGGCCCTGAAGAAGTCTGGGCTCTCTGAAGAAATTTAAACAGAAATTTCATCTAAAAGGTATGCAACACATTTCATTTTCAATTTCTATTTAAAAGCAATTTTTTAAATTGTATTTAAAAAAAGAAATGGAGGACAAGCACACACAGACAACTCTGAAGTGAAAATTCATGGTGGACCTGGAAGAAACATTACAGTCAACAACAAACAATGACGATTTTGTTTTCCATTTTTTTCTGTCAGTTGGAGATCTAATTATGTATCCATTCAAAACAAAAGACAGCGTTAACAGAGAGCAGTACCAACCAGAGACACAGGTTCTAATAGAGAAAAGCCAAGATGAACCACAGCAAACTATACCAGATTAAATCCAAGTGAAGCCTCCTCAATCACCATTCATCTATTCATTGTGTATGTAGTTCTGTTTCTCCATGCATTTCATAAACATAGAAAGCATATAAAAACTCCATCATGGTTGCAAATCACTTCATGACAAGTTTCCAAGGTGGCGGACCATGGGAGCACAGAAGTGTTACAAATGATACTGGAATTTTTGGTGCCCGTGAAAAGTACTTCCCGCAAAAAATACTTGCTGGGATGTTTTAGTAACCATGTTAGTCCCAAAGCCACTTATTTTTTAGCGTATTTTTAACACAAATGAAGCCAGAACTTTTTTAAGCAGACCTTGGGCTACAAAATAAATTGTAGCTAACAAAAACAGCCATAATTCCTCAAGAAGTTAGGAGAAAGGGGGAAAATCAGCGAAAAGTAGCTGACCCAATCAGTGCATTTTTGTGCCTCAGAATAAATGATTAGAAAGGGCAACATTTACAAAAGCTGGTCCTTCCTGGTTGGCGCTAGCAATTGCTTTGATTGGGAATCTACCAACTGAACGTTCATCGATCCAGCATGACGGGTTCAGCTCTAAATGAGGAGTATGATTTTACAAGTATACAAGGACGATTCCATCTAAAATTTTTATGCCAAATTTAACCATTCTAGAT
Source organism: Petrocephalus zakoni (assembly GCA_026774425.1). Lineage (NCBI taxonomy): Eukaryota > Metazoa > Chordata > Actinopteri > Osteoglossiformes > Mormyridae > Petrocephalus > Petrocephalus zakoni. The sequence goes on from JAODKN010000045.1 coordinate 11,926,159, forward strand.
TTTCATTCTTAGAACTTCGCTACTTCAGACAATACAGCCGAGGAGCTTCTGACAGAATTAGTAATTTAAAACCAAACTGTAAAAAGTCAATCCTCTTCTCAGCAGAGAGGGCTGCGTTTCTGAAACAGGCTGCGTCTTTAAATACTGCTTGGAAAGTCAAGCTGACAGAATAGCTGAGGTGAAAGCAGACGGGATACCGACACTTGGGCGCGCACGAGGCACGAATGCCCCGGACACTGACATGTGGCCTGATGCCAACGTAAAGCCCCAACGTTCCCGTGGGTCGTATCTCTCCGTGAACATCTCTCCCAGCCTGCTCCTTACCATGCCACTCATCTGCCACCCTGCATCTTCCCTTGGGGCTGATGAGCAATGTGACAGCCCACTTCACTGGCAGGATGCCGCGGGGCAGCACGCCACGACACACACATGTAATCCCGGCTGCTGGCATGTGGGCTTAATGACAGTCAGGTTTTTTTCATGGGGGTTATATGTCATGACCCAAGGAAACACTGATCAATGCAGTTTGGAAACGATGGACATTGTTGGGGTTAGACGCTTACTGATAACATTGTTCTGCAGCAACATACCAGCAGGGATTACAGAATACTGAAGATATTATATAAAGCAAGATGTGGTTCAACTACAGTCATTCTTTCAGATTTCATAAAAAAAAAATCCAATTTTATGCTAACAGAAAAAGAAAGAAAAAGGATAAGTGCAGTATTATAATCTAGATGAAGAATCGAGACATCATGCATCTGTAGCACCCGTGGCTGAACGCAAAACCTTAAATCCATTATCCATAAGAATCCATTCCAACTACCATGAAACTATTAAAAATACACCGTTCCTTGCTATGTGATTTTCCCCATCCCCCACAAGTACACAGAGCAGAAAGCAGACTGGCTTTTCATTAAAACGGGCCTGGATCCTGGCATTTTTCCACCATGGTTATATGTGCGCCGATGTGGAACGAGCTGTAAAGTTTGTACATTAAGCTCGCTGACACTGAGCACGGCCAGAGAAACACTGGTTCACGGCGAGGCCTTGGAGCCTGGCGTCGGCTGGCGGAGGTACACGGCACACGCAAGGTGCATATGAAAATAGTTTACAGACAACGTCATACTGATTGGGTGTTATACAACATCATAATCAAAAATACAAGCTATTTTTTGGGGAAAACAGGGAGGACTATAACCACAAATCTTCCATGAAGAAAATTTAGGACATATCTGGGATGAAGCATTAATAGCAAAAATAAGAAATGAAGTAGAATTTAGACATTTTCAACATTTTTCATATTTATTCGAGTGCACGTACCATTATTATATCAAATAACCAATTATAAACTGCAAGACTTAACTGCATATCATTCAAAATGATCAATATACTTTCGCTGGTGAGTCAGTTTAAAACTTGATTGCTTTGAATCAACAGCTCAATCAAGTCTAATTAAAATGTTCGGCTTGAACAAAATATGGCAAGAACAGTGGGTCACCGGGACCGTGGCTGACAGCCGCTGAGCCGCCGCAAATTCTGATTGCTGCTTCTTGTAAAATTAAACTCATCTCACTGTGTGATGTCAGGCCCAGTGTGATCTCATCAGGGGACAGGCTCGGTTCTGAATGGGGAACACTTCCTCACTGAGAGGATGTTTTCATAATGTTTGCTCTCAGAACCTTCAGTATCTTAGTACAAAATTTTCAATGTAGCATAAGCAGTGTAGGTAAACTGTCAAATCATGTAAAGAGATGCATCTAGAATGTATGGATAATTTTTGCTTTTACGTAGGTCAACCATTTTTAACTGAATTTCCCCTGAACAAAACGATATTTTGTATCTTTATCACTATTCTTTTAATGGATTATGAGAAACACACTCACATATGTACAAATTCAATTAAAAGTAACATTTCTCACCTGTCATAACTGCAAATACAAGAGTGGCCCTAAGATAACACCAACGGGCAAAACTGATTTTGCTGATGTATGACTTGTGTAAGATCTATGAAAGAGCAAATGTTTAAAACATCAAATAATAAATCAGAACCAATTAAATGAAAAAGTATTCTTGAAGAGGGCTGAACAGTTCAGAAATAATCTATAATGTGTTTTGGAACAAGGCAAAAAATTACCTGCTATACAACTTAAAATAAGATGGTTTAGATAAAATATCTGCTGAACAACTAAAACAGCCAATTCAGATTCCTACCATTAGCTACTCACTTTGCTTTGAATACAGATCCCACCATATCTCTCTGTGAACATTCTTCACCACACCTGCTGCTCCATTTATAACTCTGTTTTCATCAAGGTCATGCAGAGTACAGGAGTACCTGCACCCTGTCGCTACCAGGGGGTTTTGTAATCAGATAGGCGACACACTGATTTTCATTTATACCCATTTTAAATTCAGATAATGAATTTACACTCAGTTGGGACCTGCACATAATATATACATAGCATCATGGGTCAGATGAATCTTCTTATGCAACAAATAACCCCCAAAAAAACTACCTGAAATGAACCAATATTAGCTAACGAAGATTCACAATTTGGCTGCAGCGTAATAAGCTACTTTGGTGTTACTGGAATGGTTTTAAATTAAGCAGAGATACTTGGACAGCTGGCACCAGCTGAAAATAGCTACGCGAATATACCGCAGAGAGTGAAAGTAACCCGCCTGCCACTACCAGTGTCAAATACAAATCACTAAATCAATAAAACCACTCTTCGATAACTTCTAGAATTGAAAACAGGTATCCAAGAACAACCTGGAACTTCGCCCAAACCATCAAACCAAACACATCCAGGTTAAAACAGAACTGACTCTAATTAAAATCCTTGCATAAAAAACATTTCTACACTGACTGCTACTTCTGCTGCTTGTTATTCTGGAGATCTTACGTGATGTGCTGCTCCAGTTTGGGTGTGAGAAGTGAGGCACAGCCCTGCCCTCAGAATGTACACCACTATTCATGTTATTTCATACTGTGCCTTTCCATGTACACCATTTCATCCTCCGAAGCCAGAGGTCTGGACAATTGATGGGCCTACTTCATCAGACTAGCTACATTGTGGAAATTTAGCACTCAACAGAAAGCAGGTAAACTGAAAATTATTTTTTTTGGGGGGGGCGAGGGGGGCAATGATTTTTTTAATAAAAATCAATGCACACCAGTTACGATAAAACAATATGCATAATCATGCAGTGACAATGTATGGCAAAGAAATACTGCAACAGCATGCATAAACTACTGCTTTCCTTTGCAGAGCAACAAACATGTATACATGCATCTACTGATTGACATACTACATGTATAAGTCTACATACCGTCTAAAAAGAACACTTGCGAGAGACAGAGAACCGAATATACCTTTAACAGACAACATGAAATCTGGAAATGCCCAATAAAAGCTGGGTTCATATAGACCCTAATTAGTGAAATTCATATTTACAATTTGAGGAGAGAGGACATATAACAGGGTTTCCCCAACCCAGTCCTCAGGTAACACTGGACAATCTACTTTTTCCTCCCTCCCAGCTCCCAGCCAATCAGGAACACAGAATACCTGGTACAGGTGTGCTGGGAGCTGAGAAGAAGCAAAAACGTGGACTGACGGGTGTTCCCGGAGGACTGGGTTGGGAAACACTGACCTATAAAACTGTTCTCCAGCCCGGTCCTCGGGGACTGCTAGACAGTCTACATTTTTGCTCTCTCCTGCCTAGAGCCAGGAGCTGGGATGGAGCAAAAAAGTAGTCTGATGGTCCCCGAGGACTGGGTTGGGGAACCCTGCTATAAAAAGGTGTTGGAGTGCTTAGCTAAAAGGGCATTGTGACTAAATTTCCAGGACTAATATTAAGGTGGCTCGACTGGGAGACTGTGGCCTCGCAACTTCGAGTATGGGTCTGATTCCAACCCTGGCTGTGTTTGGAGTTTTGTTCATGTGGACTTCCTATCAGCACTCAAAAACGTGGAGTTAAAGCATCCTAAACTGCACACAGCAGACTTGCTTGCGTGCTCTGATGACATGGACCGTCCCATGCAGGCTGTGCCCTCCCTTGAGGCTTCCTGGGACAGGCTCTGGAATAGTCACAGCTCTGCATTGGATGAATATATGAATGGATAGAAATTAGTACTCATTTAACTTGATGGAAATGTTGCAACAATATCCAAAAGTTTACCAGCAACAACAAAAAATAAATCAGATATTTCAAGCAAAACCTGAAAAACCTAAATAACCGACTGTGCCATGTCTCATTTTGTTTCAATAAACATTTTGACTGAGTGCCACAACCTCTAAAGAAAAAAAAACCCTCTCATGTAGAAGGTACAATAGCTTTATTTTTCTACCAACTTATTGACTGCGAAGTGACAAAATGGAGATATTGACCTGCATGCGGAACGGAATGCAAAAATACAGTACAGCATCTATTGAGAGCTCAAATTTACAGATAAATGGGCAGCGGCAAGTAGAGTGAAGATAATGTCATCAAAAGGTCTCAGTGGACGTTCAGCCTCCTACACACTCAAGTCTGCAGCAGCTGAAGCAACAGACTGGGACGGATCCCTCCGACAAAAAAAAGGTCAGTGCCAAAAACTGCGGAAACACGATCTGGAAAGAGCACAGAGGACAGGGAACACTACGACGGAAAACAAGATGGATAAACCCTATCAGAAAATGTGCTATTGTTTCCACATAGCCCCGCCTCTCGTGCGCGGTCACACTCCTCGAGTACTACAAAGCAGGCCAGCAGACTCGGCGAAGGGAGGCCCGACCCGCAGAAACAGGAAGTGCGCACACACAGAACAAGCCACTTCCTGAATCTGCACTTCAAAGGGAGGGGAAGGATCTGCCTTGCTAAATGGGGGCCATTGCCTCAGAAAGCCAGAGCCCCATTTGCACACATAGCGGTAGCATTCGGATGGGGCAGGAGAGCTGCACAGCAGGGTCTGCCCTTTGTCACCATTATGCCTCCCACCCCCAAAAGGTTCAGCGGTTACCAATCCGGTTAGTGGTGTTTACAGACATAACGACAAGATCACTGGCACTAGAAGCAAAGAAGACCTTCCATTCACACAGCTGGAGCCATTACAAGTAGCCGGGTGGTGAAATTTCCCAAATATTTTGTGAAAAACAGGGCAATTACCATTTTCCATTTAATTTTTAATCTGGATTAAAGGAAAATCTAAGACTGCATTATCATATCTGTTAGTGTAAATACTGAATACTTAAAGGTTTGAATAATAGAGAAGCGGGAAAGTGACAAATAGGCAGTACTCCAAATGTACAGACGTATGAATGCATTGACCAGCTCAGTGTAATCACGCCTGCACCTTTCATAACTGAAGGCTGTACAGTAAGAAACCACCTGACATCAGGAAAGTAGCAAAATACACCTGAATGCAGTACCGTGCCATGGGGGGGGGGGGGTGAACAAAATATCCAGGCAGACAGTGTCCAGATTCCTAATAAGAGCAGTGTAACGTAACTTACTGCTATGATACTTGTTACTATCATCTTCACACCAAGCCTGGTAGGGCATGTAAAAATATCCGATTCACAGGCCAAAAGAAGAATTTAGGCCAGTGCTCCTCCCTCGGGTGTTAATCCGATGCACAGAATGAGCGTGTGAAATGAAGATGCTCGTGTTGGGGATTTCAATTTTAATAGCTTTTTAAAAAAATAAAATGAAGGGACTTTCCTGTAATGTCATTTTTTATTTAACAGGTATGCCCACTGAACATGCAACATGAAAGCACCTCACCAGGTACTGTAACTAGTAGCTGACATACATAGCAACCATGTGCCACCATGGATTACAAGACACTGACTTGTTGCACAACACATAGGTGAACATACAAGCTTCACACACACACACAAAACGTGGGATTTAAACCCCCAGCCCTGGAGGTGTGAGCCACAGACAGGGGTACCCACTGAGCCAGTATGCCGCCCTTCTTCAAGATTTCTATCCTTATAAATAGATCAGGACAAAGCAATTCTAAGAGGCAATGAAAGGAAATACCAAACAGGCAATGGCTGCATGCTGGTTGATTTTGCTTGACTTTACAGTGGATTGTCCACACCCTCCATCTACATTCCTGGGCATTCAAGTTATTGGCACCTAAAGCACACGTAAAAAATCATGGTGTGCTGCAAATCCACATGAAATCGTGATAGCCTACAGGATTTTTCCACATCTGTAAGAAATACATGTGGTGAGGTCTAGCGTTTCAAATGCCACATCTCGGTTTCTCTGTTCAAAAAGTTCACCATCACCAAGCGACAACGAAAGGACAACTAAACACCGTTTTTGTACAGAAACACCACTGACAGCACATTCTGCTTTTAGGCAACATCTAAAATGCCTGAGATATATGAACCCAGAAGTGTTCAAAAACATTGCCACCCAAGTCACACCAATTTATAACGAACAGGAAAGATTAAAACACAAAAATTTAATAACTAGACAAGCACTATAAATTTACTTTCCACCTAAGGGTACAGCTAATATGACCTTTTATATAAAACACTTCATTCACACATTATTTTGTGGTTTAGCTAACATTTATCAAGAGCAATACAACTGTCCATTTTCACAGGCAATGTTTTTTTCCCCAGAGAAGCCCAATTGATTAGCAGTGTTTAGGGCTACAACGATTCATCGAGTAACTCAAATAACTCGATTACAAAAAATCCTCAATGCAAATTCTTTCCTTCGATGCTTCGTTTGATCCACACAACTATGTGCTGCTCAGTGATCACCATGTTTCACACGGAGGATTATTACTGCTGCACAGTCTGCTTACGCTGCATTCTGTGTAGCAGAGCGGTAGAAAAATAGAGTGGCGAGGCTGTACAGATCAGGCAGCAACCAGGCTGTACAAATCAGGTAGCAACAAGCCTGTACAAATCGGGTAACGACATCAACATTCCCATAGAGATCCATTCTAAAAAAAATGGCGGAGAAAACTTCTGAGTCATGGAGATGGCAAATAGTTCCAAACACTGACATTCACGGCATAGAATCATGGCCATTTCCATTGCTAATTACCAAGCACTTTAAGCAGTATGTTGATAAAATAACATTAAAAAGTTAATACAATAGCTGTCATTAAAATATTGTTGTTTTTATATGTGCGCAGCATTTGCTGTTAATGGTTATCATAAATAATAGTTATGACCGAAGGTAGCTTAGCAGCTACCGAGGCTAAGGTCCCCATTGATTTTAAATTGATTTTGTCAGTGACTGCTGATGCAGGGTAACGTTACATATTAAGTTGTTCTGGTTATCGGCTTCATAATTACAGTTAGCTGCACTGCTATCATGTTAATACAGCTGATGAAAATCAGTTGTTTACAGCTCACCCCATGTCACATGGGTAAATGTAAAGTTACTACCAAATTTATATCAAAATAGCTTAAATTTTATGGTAATTTGCCAAAAAAGTGTTGCAGTGAAGTCTGCATTATTACATGAGCTTTTTAGGTGCTGTATTTGCAAACAGCACTCAAACAAAAAAGAACTTTTTTTCAGGTTATTCTATCTCACCCATGTTGAATTACTTAAAATATCATTATGTATGCAGTTTAACCATTAAAACCAACGACTTGTACATTTTAAGAGATGTCTTTTTTCCACTTTTGAGTAGTTACTATTGCACTTTAACAAGAAGAGTATTTCTTATCCGATTACTTGATTAATTGTTGGAATATTCGACAGAATACTCGATTAAAAATAAATCGATAGCTGCAGCCCTAGCAGTGATCCAGCTGTTTCAAGCGCAGCCTGGCTGAAAGTCATACTAAGCAAGCATGCAAAGTAAATAAAGGTAATTTTATCTACCATTTAAGGTTGGGCATGGCAGCATGTTTCATACTAATTGCTAACCCTAAATTCACTAAACATACTTGAGCTTTCAGCAGTTCTCTGAAATCTTCTCCTTTTTTTGTTTCAGGTCAGCACCGTTTGTCAGTGTTTCTGCACACTGGCACACCTTCGCACATTGCATTTACCAGCCAATCACTCGCTGTGCTCTAAGGTTCACAGCAGAAAGGCAAACAAAATTCAACCCAATTCAGGTCATATCATTTGTGCATGTGACTGAAAGACTTCTATGATTAATGAGGAGCTGTGCATATTGTGTATGCAAATTCAACAATTTACTTGGCCCACCTGTCTGAGCCAGGGCTATCAGGTAATCAGCAGCTATGACAACATCAGCAAGGTTTTTAAGTCTTAAAGCAGCCAAGACTGCTACTGCACAACATAACTCAACTGCAACTGTCTGAATGATACAATGACCTCATCTACAACAATCTAAGACGCAAGACCTTCTAATAATTATCCTAATTAAAATATATTCAAATTCTGAAGAACAAAAAAAGACAAATTTAAATTAAAAGGATTTTACATGAAAAGGAGCAGCCTGCAGCATACAGATTGTATATATGGACTATTCACCGTAAGGTTGTTGTTCAAGTCCATGCAATACCTTTGAGTATTAATAACAATAATAATAGTAAATGCGTGAGGAACCAAACAGGAAAGATGTTTTGCACAATTCCAGGCTTTCTAGGGTTAAAAGAATCCGATTTGGATTTTGTTGGGGGGGGGGGGGGGGGGGGGTCAAAAAAAAAAAACACCAAGCGAACACACAAACAACACAAACCACCACCCCCCCCGCACCCCCCCGCCAGACAAAAACCGCCACCCGCACCCACGCACCCCCCCCCCCCCGCCCCCGGCGCGAGGCG
>JAODKN010000045.1:11939367-11953906 GCA_026774425.1 Petrocephalus zakoni
TTTTTGTTTTGTTTTTTTTTTTTTTTTTTTATAATATTTTCATGTTCTTTTCTTTTTTTTTTTTTTTTTTTTGTTTTTGCCTTGGTTGTCCGCTCCCCCCACCCTTCCCCGGGGGCGGGGGGGGGGGGGGCGCCCCCCCCCCTTACAGTCATGGTGGACAGCGCAATAAAAAAAAGCCAGAGTTAATTACAATGCACAGCACTTCCTCCACAATCCCAACCTCCTACAGTGAGAGCTTGGAGTCAGAGGGAAAAGGAAACCTCTCACCTCACCCTCAACAAAAACTCCCAGTACAGCCAATGGAACAGCAGAACCAATGAGAACAGCAAAACCTACGAGTTAGCACTGCCTTCTGCTCACAACTCAAATGATAAAATCTGGACTGTTAGTCATGTATCCAATGCTTTGACATCATAGAGAAACTATAAGCTTTCGAATGGCACTTCCATAATTACAATGTAAATCATATATGGGTTTATATTATATATATTATATAGGGTATTCTGTTAGACAAGTGGCAAAATCACTGTCATACAGTTTGAACACAGGGGCTATAACACTGAAGTATACAGTCTTTGTTTGCTGGGTGCCAGGTAAAGCATATAGAAAGCATAAAGTATGGGAAATAATTTCAACTGAACTGGTACTTTGGTAACACTAGTTTTATATCATATTTTCTAGAGGTAGTTTTATACCTTGACTTTCAGATGAAATATCTAATATTCACATGAGAAACTTGCAATGTTTCAATAATAAAAGCCAAGTGCACCCACTGAGTTCATGTTTACCATTTAGGATATTAAGATAAGATAAGATAAGATAAGAAAAACTTTATTTATCCCGAGGGAAATTCTTTTTGCTATACACATGCTCAGTGCAGTAAGAGAGAGAGACAGAGATATACATACAATATAAGAAATAAGAATATATATATATAAGAAATACAATGTATACAATGATAGTGTTAGTGATATTACTCAACTCTGGTACAACATGCAGTGGAGGGTCATTGTATTCCAACTGACGAAGAGCGACACCATAGCTGTTATTCGTTTTCTATAATTTCTGTAGAAAGTTTCTTCCCAACACATATATGCTTCTAGTAATAACTTTTGGGATAACCTTCTCTGAACATCAGAACATCCCTTTGTCTGGACTAGCACTGGTCAGAAACTCCATCCAACAGTAAGGATAATCAGTACTAGCAGATGAGTTAGGATGCTATGATTGATCATAAAAACAGCAACTGTGATGCTTTGTTACTGGATGCTGTGCATTGTTGTTATGAAGTATATTTAACAATGAATCATTGTAAATACTGAAATCACAATCAAATGTAGCTGAATCAGATAAAGAGATGAGCTGGGGTGCCTACGATGTGCTTGAGGGAAAAAGGGACTCCAGGTAGGACAGTCATAAATTTTTTAGGGCTTCATATGACAGTTAAACGCTAAGCTCACAAGAATCAATGGCTGCTAACTTTTTACTGAGGCCAATCCGGACATTGCTAGATGTATATGGCTGATGAAAACTGGCATGGTGGCAGTGCACAAAGAATAAGCAATATCAACACAGGGATTTTTCAAATCATATCATAGCATCAACAAAATGACTGATGTTAAAATGGCAAGAACAGCAGTCTACACTGGCAACTAGTTCTAGAACGGAACAAGCAGCTGAAAGAAAGCTACGGGAAAAACCATATGAAAAACGTCGAAAAAATTACAAATATCCAATGACAGAGTAGCACAAAAGTCTTTTATCAAGTCCATCGAGATATTCTGTTTTACCTGCAGTTTATCTCCTTCAAAAATTTTTATATTCATTACTGCTGGGAACAAAATTATACTCTGTATAAAAACAGCTCCTAGTAGGGTGTCTGGAAATACAAATAAGTAACAATTTCCATGAATTTTCTTAATGCAATACTTTGCTAATTACAAACAGCCAAGCAAGCTGTTGTTCTCTGTCAGACTCCAAGGTCCTTTAAGACTGTAAATTTAATCTCTTTAAAGGAAAGGGAGGACGAGAGAATGGTCTGGCCTAGGCGGGCATATTTGTCTTATAATTGTGCTGATCGTGAAATTCTAGTGTAGACGGAGGTAATGCTGCTATCTGATGTGCAATAGACCTGAAAGCAATGGCACATGATGCCTAGTGATGAAGGGAGCTGGACTCGTGACCATGGAGCTGCATAGTCAATGTATATGGGCAAATTATCTGGGGCCAAACATCCATCCATCCATACCCATATATGTAGATGGTAAAAGTGCAGAAAATTACATTGAAATTCTATGTTTTTGGCCTGGGGGGGAGGCAGAGTACCTGGAGGAGGAGGCAGAGTACCTGGAGGAAACCCCATGACAACATGGGAAGAACATGCAAACTCCACAGTCATGGTGGAGACTCAAACCCTGGTCACAGAGGTGTGAGACAACAGCGCTAACCATTACACCATCGTGCCACCCCTGGGGCCAAATATATTCAATACAACCATAATAAGCTGGAAAGTCACTTTGCATAAAGCTGCAGTTAAACAGGAAATAATAATTCTAGCCCATCCATCCAGACTTAACACCCCATATCCAGGCAATGGAGGCAGTGCTAAAGAAATAACTACGAAAATAATTAAATGAAATCAATGCAGCACATCAAACTTGGAACAATGTGGGAGTACATTCTGCAGTAAAGGCAGACATAAAATGTTGTGAAGGCTAAAATCATCAAGAACAAAATCTCTGCAAAAGGTTTTAGTTGATAAGTCAATAAGGCTGGTAACTTTTAGCATCCAAAAGCCACAGTGACTTGTTTAAAGTCTACCCTCTACCCTGTCACTCACTTGTCACAAAAGGTCCTAATGAAATAAGTGTTCCAATGTAAGCAATATACTAAAAATGTTTCATTTTTTAAATGTTTACTGGAATTTTTGTTGAACTACCAAATCCGTGTACTGACTACATCAACTTATAGCACATAAATTAAATACAGAGTATCTTCTTCTGCCACCTAATTTCACATCTGCTTGCAAAACCAGAACAAGGTCCAAGGCTATAAAACCTACTTTTTCTCTCACAAGAGATATTTCTCATATATAGAAATAAACTGCCCACACCCACCCCAATAAGGTGCTAAACAAGCAGATGTATTTTACGTTTGACATCAGAGAGGAACCAAGTGAAATTCTTTTAAGAGCTTCAATCATACAGTCTACGTAAAACTGCACTTTTTTGTACCTTGGCTAAAAAATCATTTTAGCTTGCAGGATGGAAAAGAGCATTATCCATAAAGGAGGAGTATTAACTGTCCCTTATGAATTAAAATAAGGTCTGCAGGCATTCACAGTAACAATACCTTTTCTTGTCTACTGTAGCTAGACTCTTCAACAGGCAAACCACGGCAGCACCAACAGGTGGACATGTCTGCTTCTACAGAAGACTGCAGTCACTGAGATTGTTCAAGACCCAGGAATGAAGCAGAATGACTACGCATCTGCCAAGAATTTCTAGATATGTATTACAATACACAGTGCAGTAAAAGACCTCTGTCGTGAGACTGCGAGATGCTCACCAGATGACCTATAAGGTGCACAGTTTCAGTACAGTATCCAGTGGCCTAAATGTTAATACACAGAGAAATGAATAGTAAGAGTAGCATTAGCCAGGTACTGAAAACCAGGTAATTTTAAACCAGTACTGTAACTGGAATTGTTCTACACGCTATATACATTCACCACGGGGCGTGTTCTCCGTTCTTCAGGCTACTCTGTAAATCCTTCTTCTTATTAAGCCCAAAATGGATAAACCTAGGGAGAGTTTGACTGTTTGGGGCAAGCAGCAGGATATGTGGGTGTTGGAAGGGTCAACAAACAGGACTGAATTTTAGTATGTTGACCCAGCACTATCAAAAAAGAAAGAAAAAAAAAACGCCCATGCTACGATTTAAGAGGGAAATGTCACCATGGCCTTACACAATGCCTTTCACACATCAACAGAATTCCTGGGCAGCAGGACAGCTGAGGATGTGACTTGTGTGGAGAAAAAACAATGTGTAACACACAATATTTCATGTTGCATGGTATGTACTTGAGCATTAATTGTAACCACAACCTGGCTATTACCACCACTCGAACATGCAGAACACTTAAAAGTTTGCAAGTAAAACAATTACGACTTCCCCAGAGTAAACTATAACATAAAAGTATATGTTTTATAGATTAAGACAACTAAAATGAACAGAAAATTTCAATTATGACTATGTAAAATATTCTGCAAGACCAATCTGCACTAACCAGACCTCACACATCATAAAACAAAATTATACAAACAAACATTATTAAGTCTTCTTTCGCTCTGCTTAACAGTTACAGGGCCTGTATAATAAGACACACAGCCCAGTGAGGGACCGTGAGGCTAAAAGCTTTCACTTCATAAAGCTCATCTGTACACCTACACCAAGGACAGGGCCATCTGTGCCTTGTACACTGAGGACACGACACTGAGATCCATCCATTTCTGGGAATCCCCCTACAATTCAGAACTTGCCAAACCAAAATTCAAGGATATGTAACACAGGCTGCTTAAACCCATACTTGTATAAAAGAATAGGAGCTTTGAGCCTCATCTCACTGACAAGTCACTTTATGGCGAGATCATGGCCAAAGCTTGATTCTGCTGGAATTCAGTCAAAATATTTGCAAAAGGGAAGGACAGCAACTAGTGTGTTAAATCAGCATAGCTCCTAAACCTAAATGACACTGCCTTTTGGAAACTCAGTCACAATTACCGGAAACTGGGAAATTGGGAATAAACAAAAACAATCTAATTCAATTCAGGAAAAGCAATGTCCGCTTTCCTTATAGGCACGTTCTCGATATTACAGATCTTCCAAACTACATGCTGACTTATACTAAGAATAATAGTATCTGTATCTACCCCCCATGTTATACAATATGTTACAAACAAATAATACTGTTAAATAGACCGTCAGATACAAATAGGATTTAACATGTTATAAATAAGGACAGGGACCTAAAAACTGACAAAATGTATCGTTTATAGTTAATTTATATATAAAACATCTTACACGCACCCACACAGAGGTATCACGTTGTAAAGAACCACATATCCTACTGAAATCCTCAACTGCAATTACGCAATTCACTTTGTCACATATTAATACAACTCTCTCCTTTGAAACACCAGATTAACAAACACCATTTATCGTGAGATTTCTAAACTGCAGGCAGAAAGCGTTCATTTCCTGCACAACCGAGGCAGTGAGATACAGCCGGGTATATTTAAAAATGGTTTAATGAATTCCCCGGGAACAAACGGCGCATGTTTTACACGGCCGTACTTCTGCTTGCCAGGCGAACGGGCTCCAGCCTTGGGCGTGTTGAGGTGACTGATAAGACACTTCAAGCCAAAATTCATTCGCAAATGTGGCGCAAACGTGGCGCCTCAAAGTCTTTGCGCCATTGTGATCATCGGCGGTATCTGCATGACTTGTCTTTCATTTGCGGAGTTGGCTTAGTTCAGAGAGATCCAGCCCTTTCCAGGAGGTTTATCAGGGCGACTATCCCGTGTAAAATACAACAGGCAGCACACCATCAACTTTAAAACCTAAGCAGATGCACAAATTACACCCTTTGCGTAGAGTACCAAAGGAAACCGCTCGGGCAGTCCGCTGCCTGCCTTTTTTTGTTCATATATAAAAATTACTTTCGCCATGTTGCGTGCGTTAACCCAGAGACATGCATCAGGCTAAATACTCATTTTAACGTTTTCAAGGACAATGCTTTTTTGGAAACACCGTGGGTCTAAGCCAGCCGCACGCCGAACGCACGGTACGGAAAATAAAGGGGAGCAAAAGCTGTATTAAAAAAAAAAAAAGCTGCGACTCTTACTTTCAGTAAGTTTGTTAGCGTTGCGCCAATTAGCATAAATGTAGGGACCTGACAGAAGGACTAAACGGCACGCAAAGCGCTCTAGTTTAAAACTGGACACTGCTAGCTAGTTAATAGCAAACTAGCCAGCTACAGAATAACCATTAAGGCCGAGCAAGAAACGACGTAGGCGGCTATGCCGCTCCAATAAGTCAAAGAACAGCCCTGCTACGCGAATAAGATTAATCTGCTCGGCATTTTAAGTGTTTGCCATATATATAGAGCCTGCTCGGTTTAAAGTAACAAAGAAAAAAGGAGGAACATACCACGTGATGAGTAACAGAGTCCGAGGAAATTGAACAAATCCCCGCAGTTTGGACGAAAATAAAAGCATACACAAAAAATTAAAAATGTAACGCAATGAAGGCGCAAACCCCTCGCCAGCAGGATCCGTATATAATAGGTGGGATTTCAGCAGCGGCCCGTTGTTGCTCTTCGAGTCGCGAAATGGGCGAAACAACGAGTAAGAAATCGAGTTAGATGGCTAGATAGCTAGCTAGCCTGACAAAAGAGGCGGAAAAGAGGGCGCTTCTCGGCCCGGGCGCGATCCTAGTTCAACAGCTTTATTTCCTTTTGTTTTCGATTTTTAGAAAGTCTCGTCTCCCGAGCCGATCTGGTGCCCTTTCTTTCCCGGTTTGCGTGGGTTGTTTTTTTTTTTGTTGTTCCTGGGGGGAGCGACGCTCGGAAAATGGCGGCTCGCTCCTCTCCCTCGGATTTCGAGACTGACAAACACGGAGCCGGAGAACAGTAGCGCCGCGGCGGGAGACATTCCTCATACTCGCCGCTAGAGCGAGGAGCCAGCGAGGAGGGAGGGGGCGCGGGCGCAGGCGCGGAGGCGCGCGCGCGCGGGCACGACGCGGCGCGATGCGGCGCGCCGCCGACAGGGGGAGCCCGCCCGCGCGCGTGCAGGCCGCGCGTAAAACGACGCCGCGTTTGACAGCGTCCGCCACGGTGACGCTGACATCGATCGTTCTGCGCATGCAATAGCAAGCCAGACCCTGAATGCTATTACTTTTGTCTATTGTTTCATCTGAGAAATGGACGTGCGCGCCACGGCGCCGGAAGGAAGTGGCTCGTATTATCACAAGGCATATGAACCACCTTAGTGCTGCGCGACCTGCGCAACAAAATAACCTTAAAAAAATCAGACTTATTCTTGTTAATTCTTGCTAGTTTATTCGAGGAGGGCTTGGCTAACCATGCTGTGTATGTAAGTGTCCCCAATTTGCCAGCTAATAGGGATGTGTCAATAGGTGAAAATAAATGCGACTTCTACCGGTAGAGGGAGCTCGACATCAGAGCGGTTACTGCAGTGGCCCACTGCTGTCATTGCGGGAGCACCACGGGACAGTGAAAAGCTTCAAAAGGCAACAGAGAACCCTGCCTACCTTTTACCTAAATGCAGGAGATGCGCCATCTGGTTGCAGACAGCCACTATACATATGTCATGACAGTCAGACATTGTTTTTTCCATCATACAAGAGGCTCAACACTAGTTTATCCAGTTAAAGAAGTTCCTAGCTTCTACCTTTACTAGATTAAGATGGTAGCAACATCAAAGTGTATAAATTCTGATTAAACTGAAGTAAACTGAACTGATGTTTAATGTACTCTGACATGAAGAAATATTCAGTTTATTTAGGCAATATTAACAGCATTATGTTTTCATTATTTATTAGTTGGAAGAAAAAAAAACAAAAATCCAATCATTTTTCAGGATGACTCTGCTAAGATTTCCCATTCAAATGCTACACAGATTATTTGAATGAACATGCATAATGAAACTGCATTTTTTATGTTCTCTGTAATGAAAGAAATCCCCCAATTATTCAAAAGAATGAACAAATATTTAACAGTAAATTTGTGCTCAGTAAAATCACTAATATAAACACCTACATTACTGAATACAACCCTTTAACTTCTAAAAATTCCTAGTTTGATTTCAATATTTAGATAGTGGCACATTACATATGACTGATTTCTGTTGCCAGTCAAGCCTAACTGAGCAGCTAAATTTTGAACCTAATGTATTAAATTCATATTGTTCCGGTTTGGTTCCTTCATGTCCTAATGTGGTCCCTTTCCTATTTACATTTTATAAAGATGCACTGCACAATTTCAAATAATGGGAGGAAAATAAACGTAATGCCATTTTCAGAAGTTTAATAGTCTTAGTAGATTTTTGGTATTGGCTGATGGGGTTTATCAGAAATTCAAAAAATCTAAAATGCATCAGCCTCTGGTGTTTTAAGTAGCATCACAGCTAATTTCTTTTAATGATGTACTCTATCCAAATAATTAAAAAAGATACAGACTGTCTCCTTATGCGTTTTATTGAATGTTTTGCTAAAAAGATACTGTTCTGTTTATGAAAGATTTATACTGAATGGACATTGTTGACATTAGCATTTGAAATATCTTATTGGATAAAAAACACTCCCATTACTTCAGAGTCCCCTGTCCATCCATTAATTGCTCAGAAGCCTGTATTCTCTGTAATGCTCTGTAAAGATTTAGACATTTTTAGGATGAAAAAAGGCTACTCTTGAATTTGCCAGTTTTATGGACGCTTACTGAATGTCCCCAAATTAAAGGTAGTGGCCTCTCTAGTCGTTTCTCAGTGTCCCAGAAATCCTCAGTGAAGCAGTTTTCTGTATTCATCAGAAGTCTTGTAATGGAGGTTGTCATTAAATTTGTTCCAGCTGTCTGACCAATGACTCTCATTAAAAAACTAGAAAAGCAGCTCTTTTTCCAGCCTACATTACCCTGCCGTTTAAGAATTAGCACTAGACCTCAGTCAGATTTTTTTATGTATAAAGGACAGCTGAGCTGTAACATTAACTTGAATTGGGTCCTATTTTTGCAAACCATAAAAAAATACAACCACTTACCCAGGAAAAGTTATAAACACCAATGCATCCTGAACTTGCTAATCAATTTCACCATAGCAATAATATTTTAGGGATTTGATTACATTTGAATGTAAGTAATTATTAATAAATATTAATAATACACCTAGTACTCCAATACTACTTCACAGCATAATATAACTTTTCTTTAGTACTGATGTTTGCGTAGAGTTTATTAAACGGTGACCTCTGTAATCTATGGATATTTTTTCAGATTATGCAAAAATGTGCAAATCTGGGAAAACACATGATCTGTTGTTCCTCAAATGTACTCATTCACATGAATCTGATTAATCACAACGAGAACCCTTTACAGTTAGATTTCAAAGAGACTCATACCTGTGTAGTCTAGCAGCCATTGCCTACTGGTTTAAGACCAAATTCAAAATCAATCCAAGAATATGTGTTGCAGTCTTCCACAGAAATCAGTCCCACATGCCTGAGGAAAAAGTCAGTATTAGTAAGTTTGTATATCAACTTATTCAGCTTCAACAATGAAAATGTGTTGCATATCAGAGGAGTAAAGTTATAGCCAGTGATGGCTAGCTACTTTTAGATTAAGGTCAGCTGAGCTACCTCCCAAAACGGTGTATTGGTGTAGGGCCAGCAAAGACCAGTCGTGTTAAGTGTTCCACATATTAATTCAAATGCAGATTCACTGTTCAAATGTACTCTGTGTTGCTGCAGCTAGCAATAAACGATAGTTGACAATTGAGCCTATCACTCAAAATAAGCAGTTCTAATTAGTTTTCAAAATCAAGATTTCAGAGATATTTCATTTATTTGTTAAATATGATACATGAATTGGCATATTAAAATTATTTCGTAACGATATTTAGCAAACAGTGTGATTTTAGATTTGGGAAATAACGTTTTCCGTTTTGTTGCTGTACAAGCTTTTAGCTTAAATTTGTTTTTCTTTTTTTTTTGGCATAATTCCGAAGCTTTAGTATTTTTCACGTTCGGTTGTACCTCAATAGACCATGGTGAAAGTGACACATAATACCACTTCAAATTCACTGGGCGACATTAAAAATACAAGACAAAAAAAATAATAGGTATGGACCACATACGCTGCCTAATAACGTTACAACAGCGCCATATGTGTCGGATTTTAACATTTTTTGCCATTAATGATCATTTTAATGTTGATTAACGGTGATTTTATCTCGATTTAATGGTCCGTATATTTTTACAGTACAATTATTTAAAAAAAAAAATGAACGTTAACGTCGACTTTAAAAATTCCACCGGCACGAGAAATACTGCGGCCAATTTCCGGCCAGTGCGCGAAATATAGCCCGATTACATTCACGGCGAGTGCGTTTTCCCGATAAACGGGTAACTAAATGCAATTTACTAATTTACTCGGCACATTTGGCCTCGTGCCGTCCGCCACAACTCGGCACATTATCCAGCGTGCACAGAAGCCATCCGACTTAAGGCAACTTACGCCTTATTTGGCCGCCCGGCCGCCTTCCACCACCCAATACCTTTCAGAAAAAAAGAGACAAGCAGCCGCAAACGTCATTTTAAAAGCAAGTTTCGAGCACCTAGCTAAACTGTAGTTGCAGTTAGCATTCCTGCAAATTATTATAGCCAGCTAGCTGTACACGGCCTTTGTACTAAAGCCCGCAGCCGTCTATATTTAACGTGTTAATCAATGCAAAAAATGCCTTTTGACAGCGACGTATTAGGTATGAATATGCATCAGATTTTGACCTCGCTTCTGCTGCATTGCAGTTTACATTAGCTGCGAGTTAAAGATAACTGTGTATTATTTGAATGGACTGGCTGCCTTATTTGCCATACATACTCTATCGAACTACTACGTTGGCCTGTTGACTCCAAGCCACAGCAAAGTGCTCAGGGAAATTTATTTTAGCCGCATAATGTTTTAAAAGCTTGAACATGGCCTCCCTTCTCTTCTCCCGTCGTTACCGTACGCAACATTAGTTATTACAGCAGCCACGTCCATAATAATATCTTTTTTTTCAGAATGTCAAAGTGTGAAATCCATGTTCACTTACCTGCACGGACCAACCAGTCTTGAAACAGAATCGCTCGCCTGCCTCTCTATGTGATTCGTCAGCGCCCCCGGACGGCGCCGCTCATTGGCTGTCGAGCCTGTCAATCTTCGCGGAGAGGCGTTGCGCTGAAAGTCCTCATTGAAGTTTGCAAGAGTTGTTTTCGCTGTTACCAGGAGCCCGTGGTCTGGCTGCTCTAAACTTTGAATATAGCTAAGGCGAGAGTCGGGTTTTTTTTTTTTAATTAAATAGTTTTTTTTTCTCTTAAAATATCAAGAGCTGATTAGAGCATCGAAGCTGGTTAACAAAGCACGTTGATATGTGCCAAGAGCTTTCGTAAAACATAATACTCGATCCGTGACCAAAAACTATTGACAACGATGTTGTCACATTCAGATGCTCAAATGGCACAAATGTAGGCCAGAGCTTCTGTCTGCGGATTTGTGTGCCATTATCAGTATACACCATTGCACACAATAGCAAGGCATACATACATACATTTCTAACCACTAATGCTGGTCAGGTAGTTTGTCCCAGGCACAGGACACAAAGCTGGGTTACTTCCTGGGATACTTCCTGGGTAAGATGGCAGCCTGTTGCAGGGCACACATACAATCATATATCTTGCACAATAAAAAAAATGACAGTTAACCTAACTGCATATCTTTTGACTCGAGGGGAGGTTGCAGGTGGGAGGCTAAGTTACTACTAACTGAGCCACCTTTCAGACCTAAAGTACCAGACATGATGCTTGCTAAAATAAGCACTCAGCTTCTAAATTATTGTGTGAATGACAACCAGAGTGATGCAGGTATTCTTAGCCTGAAAGATGATGTAAAAGGTAGCATTTTCCTACACTCTTCCAGTGCTGTGACAGTTTACTGTCTCATTTGCAGTTGCAATGTAACGTATGTCACCTAGTCCTTGTTGTGTTGAGAAATCAATTAAAATCCAATTTGTTCATTCTCCCAGAAATTAGATAAAGGTAATGCAGCATGACTTCATTTATGTTCTTTTCCCTGGTGTACTAAGAATTGCAGGCATCTCCCTGACCCTCTACTAGGATCGTAGGTGGAAGATGCACAGATGATACACAGTATGTTCTATAATACTCATAATACAGCTGTGCTTTGGATGTGTCAGTCCAACGCATTCCACAGATGCTCAATATGTACCCAGCAGTCCACATAAAAATGGGATTCATTGGACAAAGCGACCTATTCCAAGGTCTTGTACCAACAGTTGTGTGCCTAGGCGCTTTCAACAGTACATAGGGGACACTTTGACCCATATGCAATAGGGCTTAACGCCCTGTGTGTTGTGACACAGTTCTCCTCTGATCATCGTCAAGATTACCTGCCGTTTGTGCGACAGTGGCCCTTCCAACAAGAGCCTGTCAACAGTTAATGATTTCTCCCTCCTCCAAACCCCCTCAATAGGTACTCATCATTGCTGACTGTGAACACCCCGCAGGCCTTGCCATTTTGGAGATGCTCTGACATTCTCCGGCCTTAATGATTTCATCCTTGTCAATGTCACTTAAATCTTTACCCCTGCATATTTCTTTTGCATTGAACATGTCAACTATGAGTACCGAATGTCAGCTTACTGTCTAATATATCCCAGACCTTGACACGCACTGTTTTTTATGAGATAGACAACGTTATTTGCTTCACATGGTGGTCGTCATAATCTAAATAATTACAGATAAGAATTCAAAACACGCAACCCGATATCTACGGGATGTTTTTTTCGAAAACTGGAGAATTAGCCTTCTTGAGTAGAATGGTGGTACGTTTAAACATGCTTTAACTCTAGAACAAATGCAAAACAAATGACTCGATGGGTGCCGTTTGTTCTGCTTTTTCAATCCTTGAAAATAAAACAGTGATTGTATCACCTTTGAGGGTAAACCTTGTACTGTTTTGAAAAAACTTGTACTGTTTGAAAAACAGCCCCTGTGGCATCTATGCAGAATGCGTTATGGATTCTATAGGTGATGTCCTGTATGAGTTTGTAATGCACAGCTGGCAGGCTTCTCCTAAGACACAAAAGAGTTAATTTAAATAAGTTATTTAAATGAAGGTATAACAGGACATGGTTGGTATGTGTAACTATTATAGCACACCATCAAAGCAATGTAAACAATATACAAAAACAATAAATTTTCAATTAAACAATTAAAATATCCTGTTGCATACTAGCTCTTGCTCGTTGTTGTGAGCTATAGAAAATACGTGCTATAGGAAACAGGAGAACTTTTTATGAAGGGCAAGTGACGGGCATTAATACACCATGTTTTATGTAAATCTTGCTCCCAGGATTGAAGCTGCGATTGTCTGGCTACATTTCAAACTTGCATTCTGCTGATCTGTGAACACCGAGCCAAGTTTGTTATTTGTCCTTCAAAGACCTCTGACCCTCCTACCGTTCTTATGATTATTCTTGTCCCACCTTAGGGATATTTTGTCTACACCATTCGTCCAATTTCACAAACAGGTAAAGCGCCCTCTTGGTGTATGGTATTCATTGCGAAGTTGCACCCTTCTTCATTATAATAAATAGCTGGCAAACTGATGACATACTGTGAAATAGGTGAGGCTGAGTCAGGTGAATTGTGTCTTCTTTCAGGTTGCCTGTTTCTTATTTTTAATCATCATGCCAGTGTGAGCCTCCAGACCGCATATCCAGTTATAACCCTGCCGGTACCTGGCGTATACTTTCTGTTTGCTGATACTGCAATGACTATCTGTTGCCCGCCCTCCCATGCTAATTTTGCTAAACCTCATATTCTATAACCAAATAAAGTCCATGTTCCTTCCACCTTTCCCCGTGATATGTGGTTCTTTTCAGTGTCCACCCTGGAGCAAATGTTATGCCATTATAATACTGACAAATAATGGTTATAATCATTATGTTGTAGCAAGGACATTGAATTTGTGTAATGATCACATTTACTCAGGACCACAAAGCATTTCATGAGGTGGAATTTGCATTGCAGTGTGCTGAGGCAGCAATCTTTGAGAAGAAGGTAATCTCTGTATTGCCCAATCTGTATTGTACATGTTTTTGCTTCCTCCGAGCTCCCTGCCAGTCAGTCCACATTATTGCTCCCTCCTACTGGTAGCTGGGAGGGAGCAAAAATGCGGACTGTCTGTGGGTCCCCAAGGACCGGATTGGGAAATACTGTGTGTTCATTATACCTAAAAGGGGGCTTCCTCTGAGTGCACTGTGAGAATGAAAGAAAAAACTAGATATTCAGTGGGAGAAAATTATTTGCTGCAAGTTTGTCCATTGACAAAGAAATGAAAAGTATCATTTTAATGGTAGGTTTATTTAAACAGTGACAGAAAAGGAAAATTAAAAAAATAACTTTAAATAAAAGAAACTGATTTGCATTTCATTGAGGGAAATACATATTTGAACCCTCTAACAAAAAAAGACTTAATACTTAGTGGCAAAACCCTTGTTTGCAAGCACAGAGTTTCTTGTAATTGTAATTGATGACCAAGTTTGCGCACATTTTAGGAGGAATTTTGGTCCACTCCACTTTGCAGATCATCTCTAAATCACTAAGATTTTGAGGCTGTCTCTGTGCAACTTTGAGCTTCAGCTCCCTCCATAGGTTTTCTATTGGATTAAGGTCCAGAGACTGACTA
>JAODKN010000045.1:11967786-11987767 GCA_026774425.1 Petrocephalus zakoni
ATGATAAAACCATAGTCATAAACTCATGGTTACCCAAAAAACCATAGTAAAACCATGGTTCATTTTTGTAAGGGCTGCTAAGCCCAGTTTGATTTCACTCACTAATATGTTCATTACTACTGGACTGTTTATAAACTATATTAAGCTTTTTATGTGATAACAAATGTCTTATCACAAGAATGTTGCTGCTTTTCAGACAAGTAAAATGAAACTTTCATGTAAGCTGTTGCAAATAATGTTGTATGTTGAAACAAACATATAATAGGCGCTCATTCCAAAATTTAGGGTAAATGCTAGCTTAGGCCACCATGTTAATTCTTCAAACCATTCTTAGACACGTAGTTTCAACATCAAAATTAAAATACAAACAAAAGTACTAATAAACAAATACAAGTAGCACTATGCAATAAACTAGCAAATATACAATCATGGCGAATCCTATAATTTAGCCAATATACTGCAGTATAATTTTATAGGGCTTGTTAAAACTGGTGTTAATAAAATGTAGCTCAAGGACTAGTACTGGTCCTTCTCTTTGTGCCTGCTAGTGTTTAGTTTTGAAATCCCAGTTCCTGTAGTCTCTCATACTCCTTGAGTGTTTAGTGAGTATCACCCTCACTTGTTATCTTGTTATCTGTTGCATTCGCTGATTTTAGGTGTTTTCTTGCTTGTGTTCTCTGTTTTTTTTTTCCAAGTCCCGGAGGGGGGGCTGTTCTACGAAGGGAACTGTTTAGGGAAGCTGCTAACCTAAACTCTTATTGGGCAGTCATGACTCTTGGCTTCAGTTAATCCAGCTAACTAAGAAATCCTGCTTTGTCGAACACCCCCCCCCAGTTAGTTCTTGTTTTTGAAGGATGCTTTGTCTAACACCACAGTTCGTTTTTGAAGGTGGTTAATCGTCATTGTTGACGCCCCACAGCACGTCCTCTGCTTGTCCTCTGCATGTCCTCTGCTTTTAACCTATGTGACGTGGTGACACAGTAGGGGGCAGCTACATGAGCGCCCAGGTAGCAGTGCTTGGGGACGGTACCTTGCTCAGGGTACCTCAGCAGGTCAGGGACTCAAACCGGCAATCTGTTGATTACATGGTTGTGTCCCGAAGCACTACACCACCTGCCTGCCCTATGCCTTGGTTTTCATCCCTCGTGGCCCTTTCATTATCCATTTATTGGTCTATTAAATTAAAATCCCTTTATTAAGAGGAACAAGCTGCACTGAGGTTTGATCCTCCATCATGCCCCTCCATGACTGATCTAAATAAAGAATAGTGTATCACACACTTTTTTAAGCAGCTTTCAGAGATTGTGCATCTTTAGAGAAGCTCTTTATGGTAAATTTAACCTCCATCTCATGATCTCCATTTCATCTCCACTCCACCACAAAAGCACCACCCATACAAGTGAGTACAAAAAAAATATATTTTAATTCACAATATCATAAGCACATTTGTCATATTCATGAAGCATTTCGACATATGCTGATACTCCTTTGGTTTCAATGCAAATTATATACAAAGTCGGTTCAGTTTCTGACATTTTTGGGGAACGAAAAAAGAAGAAAAACAGAATATTGCAAGTTAGTCCCACGAACAAAAAAGGCAGCGAAAAAAAACACATTTAATATGTTAATTGAATAAGCCTTAGTCACTAAAGACATTCTGGAGAAATATTCTGGAGAAAATGAGACATATTCATATGCACAGCGTGACCCTGTATATTTGAATGAAAATTGCACTCTTTTGAGGTGTATAAAATTTTTGAATATTAAAATAACTTCCAAACATGAACACCATTACTTTCTCCAGCGAAGAACGACAATAAAACAATTACAATCATGAAATATGGTAAAATATTTATAAATATAGATATATGCTAAAATATGCATTCTTATTATATCATTGTTTATAAGACACTTTTATCCTAAGCAACCTACATAGCTTACAATTTGACACATTACGCATTAATGCATTTTATATTTTACTATAGCATTTAAACATTAGTACCAAACAGCAGAGTCTCTCCTGGAACTTTAGCCAGCAATCACGTGGTTATCAACTAGTTTTCTAACATTTACTCCTTTGCCGCTGCATTTATGAAGTAGACAAACAGAATAAATAAAAAACATTCAACATGTGTGATTTGGCACTAACCTTTCATCCGTTAACAGTTGAAGTGGAAGTTAACTCAAATATATTTCTTTTTTTTAGCAGAACTATTTCAAAACTTATGTACAGCTTGTACATATTTTGCGCCAAAAAGCTTTCCACAGCTTTTCCACATTTAAAAACAACAGAGAGGGGATTTGAAGGATTGTCTCCACAAAGCAGGCTAGCTAATGAAGAAATGCTTTCTCATAATGACGCGTGAAGACCTATTACAGGTATCGTGCTATGAATGGACACTAACACTTCCAGTCATCGACAATAAAAAAGGGTTCTTAAAACTCTGGCATGTAGCAAAGCATTGTTGCCCAACCCGGTCCACAGGACCAACAGACAGTCCATGTTTTGCTTCCAGTCTGGCAGGGAGCAAAAATGTGGACAGTCTGGCAGGGACCTCAGAGGGAGCCAAAAAATGGAACGATAGTATGTCCCCGAGGACCCGATAGGGAACCACAGGGGTAAAGCATCAGCACAGTTTGTAATGAGGTTTTAAAATGTGCAAAGTAAACAACAATCACTCAAAACTCAAAACTATTACACTATGGCTCAGTGGAAAACTGTAATTAACAAGACTGAATGGATGCAATTAAATATAAAATGATTTTTATGTTATACTTGTTGAAGGATGTCACTGTCATTTTTAATGGAAAACAATCTATTGGTTACAAGCAGACCAGTGACATGACACCTAAGACATGTACTGTAGACAGCTAAAGTAAAAAAAATGACAGCATATTAACAATATATTACAAAAGAAAAACAGACAGAAAAATCTTAAAAAATATTATATAAAGATATTCATAACATACATTCTTCCTTAGGTTAAACAATGACAGTGTGCTAGAAATGGCCATCATGACTGTGTTTTTATTCACCTGAATATATTCAATAATTCAGTAGAAAGAGGATGGCAAAATCAAATATTTTCCTCACTTTCCAGTATATACATTTCTTTTTTACTTCTATGGGTGGTCTCGCTATTTTACATTGCGTGAAACGTTAAGCGACATACTTTGGCATACTGTCATCCCGACACGCACTGCCACAGTGCCTCTTCCCACAGTCCTGAACCAGGTTCCCTCAGTAGCATCTAAATGTGTTCAGCCGAAATAAATGATCAAACCGCACAGTTTTAAAACGATTTGGCTTCTTGAGAAAGCAACATTACAATTCAGCAATCCAATAAATAAATAAACAAACAAACAAGCGGTGACACTATGGTTATCATCATTTCCTCTCATATTGGTCACGTAGTAAGTTCAATCAATGCTATTTCCATTAAAAGTAAATAGTTTAATATCTAAATTTGCATGGTGATCGTAAAAACAGACACCTTTGAACTAAAGGGGCTAATTATTTTCCTCTCTTCCCAAAACATGCCGTCTTTTTTTTTTTTAACGGTTATTTTTCTGAAGCAGTTAAAATCTTTTTCAGTTTTGCTGATGCTACCATCTCCAGGTCGACACAGTCAACAAAGCATCGCATCTGACAGGAGTCTATTTTTAACCGCGTTTAGATCTGCTCTCTGTAACGCAACACTCCACGAAAACCAAAAACAACAGATGTGGCGGGATTCCATGCCGCCCGGCTCTGGTCCCGACAGCTTATCAGAAGGATTGCTAGTTTGGAGGGATCAGAACGAGCAAAACACCACAGCAAATAACACCGTTTAAATTCACATCTCTAATAAGTCAATATAAATTGTCAAAGCGTAACTGGAAACGACCATTTCACCCTGTCCTCCCCTGTGTTTCTGCCCTGAATAGTTAACTGTTATTGGAAATAGAAAGTCAGAATAGCTGGTCTTAGCTTTTAGATATATATATATATAGCCAAATGTTAATTGCATATAAAATATATTGTTATACTTATTTTGTATATTGTATTCGACTCTCCTTGTCTATACCTAAATGGAAACTGAATATATTTCAAGCCTTCATTATGTTGAAAAATAAAAACAAAATTTGTTTCATACCAAATCATTACTTACAATGTCTGATTTAAAAAAATATATAAGAAATGTTTTTATCATGATCGTTTAAATGCCATTTCATACAAATACATTAGTATCAGTGCAAGACCACAATTACGGGTCTGCGCACAACTGCTGGCATTATCTTCGGCTGTTTTAAGGACTGAACACTTATTCTGGTTCTGATTCTATTTCTACAGTCTTTTACAGCAGTGTTTCCCAATCCGGTCCTCAGGGATCAGCAGACGATCCACGTTTTTGCTCCCTCCAAGCTCCTTAATGTGGGCTGTCAGGCAGGGAGCAGGGACGGAGCAAAGACGTGGACCGTCTGCGGGAACCCCAAGGACTGGACTGGGAAACACTGTCATACATAACAAATAAAAGAAACTGTGTTTTGATTACGCACCTCCATTTGTTAATTTTTTTGGGAAGATAAAAATGTCAGATAACGAATCCTCTCTGGTAAGTATTTCCATGTGTGCCTTCAAAGGTTTCTCTCATTCAGAGCATGAAAATCATTAATAGGGTGAATAAAGAAAGGACTATACTTTGCTTTTCCACAAACAAGTGACATCAAAAAAGACACTGGTTTTTGCAGTAATGCAACTGGAAATGATGTCATATATGAATTTCACGGTGACTTCCTCTCATAGCACACCATTGCCACTACAAGCATCTCCTTTTTTTTTCAGGGCCCCATTTAGATCAACACATAAATCAACTTATATTGGAAACACTATATTTTAAATATAGACAATAGATTTTTTCCTAAGTGTTTCTTGAAAATTGCCAACACTGATCACATTATCGATATCTGACACACTGTCGAAATAATCGATTGGACGCAATTTAACACTTATTAATAAGATCTCCAGATTTCTATGAAGATATAGAATCTCTATGAATATCTGTATTGAAGGTGATACTTTCCCTTTACTCTAGCTTTGCATTTGAAATATTCTCCTTGCATAGATTTTTTTCCCCCTTGTCTCTGGTCGTTGTGTTATTATGGATAATGCGAGACAGTTTACTAAGACTCTCCTGATCCTCCTGCGATATTGTTTTATTGGATGAAAGGGGTTAGGGAGGAGACGGGCAATGCTATTTGATGAGTATACCCTGTTTGTACCATAGCTGTAGTCCCTGGTTAGTGGGGGGCGGAGGTTAATGGCTGTCTCTTACACTGCCGAGGACTGCTTGATGCTGTGGAAGCTGACCCGGGTGGGCGAGGTGGGGATGGACATGGCCCGTGCCACCCTGGCCCGGATGGAGTGCTTGTCCTGCCACCGGTGCCAGCGTTTCCGGACAGCTGACCGGACCTGCGCACAGATACGGGGAAGAGGTGCAGAGGAAGGCAGATGTAAACTTCTCACACACACACATACACATACAATATTTTTGACGGATCTACTAGCACACCTCATACAGGTAATCTCATTGTATCTCATTGACTTTTTAAACTAACAATTAATCATTTCAATGGTCTGGTGGTGAAATTTAATAAATAGATGAAATAGCTGAGGTGCCCCTGAGGACAGCTTTGGAAAATGAAGCGGTGTTCATATAGCCATCAGACGAGGTATTACTAACTTTTTGGTGAATGGAAGAAATTCTTATTAGTTTTTATTGTATTACACTAAATTTGCATATGTTCCTAATGTTAAACTGTGTTTTTGTTCTGAGCAGAATTGCTCTTACTATCCAGGGCTCGGTTTCCCAATAACGCACGCTGTTAGCGCGCTATGAAGACTCTTAAGAGTGGTCCGGACCAACCTTATGACCGTGTGACTTACCTAAGATATACTTCGTGTACGAACGCTTTGGGAATCGTTCCATAATGTTAAGAGAGAGGTTAAGGTACAACTTAAGAACTACTTAGCGATAAGAAGGTTTTGGGAAACCGGGCCCAGATAAATAGCTTTAAACATCTCTTTTGACTGCCTAAGACTTTTGCACAGTACTGTATATCTACAGCAGTACTGATACAAGAATACAGTTATTATTATTACCACAGCTCATAGAACAAGCTCATAACCATAGAGGCTGAGTAAACAGCATCATAAAAGCATAATTTGGGGATGAAGACATTATTATTATAGTTATTATAGGACAAGCCAATAAAATGCATAATTTCCTGATCTTTTTAAAGCTACAGTACAGTTTTAATCTGTGCCTGGCTATCTAAACCCAAATTAGATGTCTAAGTACAAAGCTTTTCAGCGATGCTCCTCTGTGACTGATTTTCTTGCTCCCAATTGGCGCCGCTAATCTTAAGCAGTAGAAAATAAGTCATAGTTAATGAGCCAGCTGCTGCTGCCACATTTTCCAAGCAGGTCTTCTGCCAGACGATTTCCAGATTTCCAACTAGTGACAATCTCCACTAAGCTTTTTAGTATAAAAATCTGAGTACTTAATCTATTGGGAAAAGACATTTCAATATTTGATTGTAAGACTGTAATGACTGTAAAAAAATAATAAAGCCCATGTGTATTTATGCGGGTATGTACCACCAAGAGAATCTTTGACACTGACATCTATGTTGGACTACAGTAATGTTTCCCAATCCAGTCCTCGGGGATCCTCACACAGTCCACATTTTTACTCCCTCCCAGATCTTTGCCAAACAGTCCACATTTTTGCCCAGTAGGGAGCTGGGAGAGGGCAAAAATGTGGACTGTCGGGAGGTCTCCGAGGGCTGTGTTGGAAAACACTGGTCTACAGAAATGTTCACAATAAATAGGAGCAATACTGAGCCCTCTATGTACCCTCTGCTTACAAGAGTGTAAACAATTATCCTGGCCAAAGTCACAGGGAGACCAGAGCCTATCCCACGCAGCACAGGGCACACAGTTGGGGTATACCCCAGACGCGATGCCAGTCCATCACAGACACAGTCAAACACTACAGGCAATTGAGAGATGCCATTTAGCCTGCTCACATGTCTTTGTTCTTCAGGAGGAAAGCACATATGAAATGCATTAAACGAAACACACAGTTTAGGAGGGATTTGAACCCATAATCCTTGAAAGGGTGACAGCAGATCTACCCCGCAACCAACCCAAGTAATTCAAATTTCACCATTTTAACGCTCGTTATTAATATTTATTTGTTTGGAACGTATGTAGTGTGGGGAGAGCATTGGCGATGACTACATCAAATCATAAAATTATGATTATCTCCACCTGGGGGCGCTCTATTTAAGTCCTATGCCAACATTCCTCATGCAAAGTCTTGCACAGATCTCTGCCAAGAAGAAGCTTAATGATACAAGCTGTGCTTCAGCAGTCTTTCTGTTTCCAACCTCTAGCTATTGTTTCGGTGGCAGACGTTTAAAATAACCATCACTCACATCCTGCCTGCATTTCGTTCCCTGTACTTTAGTCTGGACGCTTAACAGATCCTCAGTTTAGTCGCAGATGATCATTGAAGGGTATTATTTTACACCATGTACAGTATGAGACTTTAAATTGTAGAGCCAAACAAATCCTCTATGAAAATAACAGGGAAATAATGCTTAAATAAGTATGCTTACTTTATGGCAAGACTACAGAATCCAGTAGCTACGCTTTTATTCAGTTATGGAGTGTGTGCTACTGGGATGCAGCAGTAAAGGAGCAGTGCAACACTTTGGCTGCATTGATTTAAATGCTCCTGTATGAGTGGAGAAATATACTGCAAGAGGCTAAGAAAAAAGCAGATTTAAAGAACAAGAACAATGGCCATTTCCTCCTTTTATAATATAAGATGGAAGATATGTGGAAGTTGCTTTGGCAAATCCACAACCGTGTCATTTTACAAAGAGTGACCCTTAGTGAGACTCGGATAAAACCTGCTCAACATGAGAATGAGGCACTTTTCCTATTTATACCCCAGAGGAGGTAATAGCCATCATTTTATTGGGCTGACCACATTGAACAAATGATTTCCACCATAAAACATGCATAAATTGTTAGCCAAGTTACATAATTTGCCTGCTTTGCAATTTGGGAGTTTTTTTTTTTTGGCACTATATCTGGGTGAGCACTAGGGATGAGTTTACAATTATTGTCAGTAGATTGTTTTGTGGGAGAATGAAAGAAAGAGAGAAAAGGAGAGAGACAGCTAGATAAAGAGAGAGATACACAGATGCATGCAAATCTTATTACGAGCGAAAAGGGAGTAGACTTGGAGCAGGACATCCCATGCTTACCTCACTGTTTAAGAAGCAGTAGAACACCGACACAAAGAAGCCCTGTAGTTGGGGCAGGGAGAAAAAAACGAGAAGATAATGATGCTGAAGAAGGAATCATTAAAAACATAACATACAGCAACGGAGGATCTTTAACCATTAACCATGATCTTCGGTGTGATTCCTTTAAACAGAATTCCAGTACATTTCATCTGATCTTCATCTATGACATTTTGTATCAGCTGCCAGTAAAAAGTAGTCCTGCAATATAATCCATCCATCCATCCATCCATCCATCCATCTTCGAGTCTACCCCAGGCAGCATAGTGCAAAACGTACACCCTGAATGGGATGCAGTTCATGACAGTGTCATAAATTCATGTATCAACCACAATTTGAAACATAAGGTGAAGTTTTTAGAAACAATCAATATTTACTGATTAGTTTGAATATAGATACTAGATTCTGTTGACTGTTGTTAATTGCATTTTCTATACATGTATATAAATGCAATTAATCCTTTCAATGTGGCACAGCTTAGTACTTTTACAACGTGAAAATCTGGACTACCCTGAAGTAGATTACCTGAAAAGATTCCAGGAATGAGTTGAAGTATATAAATACAATCTGTGAAATTTCATCCTCTCCAGGGTTTACAAAGAATAACATGTAAGTAATGCCAAGGAGAGGCAGGAGGACCAACGTGGCTTTCACAGCTTTCCTATGGAGACAGAAACATGCACATCAACGGTTTGCTCCTAATTTACTGCTGGCATTAAAGGTGTGAAGAGCTGCTAAACTGCTTGTCCTGTTAAAACGTCACCATACTTTTTCAAAAACTGGTATGGCAAATGAATGGTAAAGGCTATCTTAAACAATAATGCTTCATGGGTGGATATTTTGGATATTTGTGCAATCTCCCACAATGCATTATGGCTGCTGGCTTTTTTCTGCATCACCTGTACTGTATCGTTTCTGATGTGGTGGAGGCTCGAAGCTTGGTCATGAGGATCCTCACAATGTTGAAGAGGAAAATGAAGTTGATCTGGGGAAACGATAAATAAGGACCAAGTCAGACATGCATATATTTGAATAGTCAACAATGGATTTCACGGTCTTATAGATCCAGAATAACTGGAATGGAGCCTTTGTCAAGAAACATTAAAACTGCATTTATGCATGTTCACGTGAAAAAATCCACCCATCCATCCATCCATCCATCCATCTATCCAACCATCCAACCATCCGGGATACACTTTGGATGGGAAGTCATTGCAGGACATATGCATCATATACTTGCACAATCAAACTGGTAACTGAACTAACTGAAGCAAACATGGGGAAATGTGGAGGTGACGAGGGGAAGACATGCAGGGTGTGAGGATTTGGCCAGCAGGTGTCACACGCCATCCCATCCTTTTCGCTGTGTTTTTAACACCATTCTGTGCTCAGAGTATGTTCCCCTGCTCCCCAGGACCCCTCGTGGTCCATTTTTTTCTAGTATCAATATCAATAAACTCCCTGGTTTCCAAGCCACTCTGTGGATCAAGCTTTTGTGACAATGAGTGAAAACAACAACGAATTTTCCAGGTCTGTTGCTTGAGATAGACGCGTTGGTGTCACCTTAATCAACTCATTCTATTAGAATTGTGACAGAGAGATATTATCACCTCTGTCCTGCTCCTCTATTAGATCACCATAGAAGAGAAATGTCAGAGAGAACATTAGTATTGCTCATTGGCTAGTCAATTGAATGATAAGACTCTAATGAGTATAAGGTGGCAATTATGTTATTATTATTGAACAATATATGATTGTATGTTGTTTGTTGCTACTTACCAATCGATGTTTGAGCTATTCGTGTTTACGGGAGCAAATGATCATCTAATTAGGAGCACATGGTGGTAATGAGAGGCAATGTCCTAACTGATTACAATGCAGATTCTTAACATAATTATTATAGTGTTTTCAGCCATATTACATGTGGCTGCAGCTTAAGCTTTAAGGAGTTGAATGTGAATAATTATGTTTTGGTAACTATTTAGAATTTAAAATTTTTTAAATTTTTGGAGATGTTGCTATTAAACTGCTGATGAAGGTTTATATGTTACATGTATATTAAATACAAGACTTTATATACTTAGTATGTATGCTTTATATATTTAGTATATATTTAAAATATATGTACATGATGCATTTTGCCCCCATAAAATATGAATCAAGCCTGAAAAAAGCCTTCAAATCAGTCTTCATTAAGTTTAAAGTGAATTATTCTGTAAGCCTGGTGAGGCAACCTGTATGTGAAAATGTGTTGTGTTGATCACATGTTGGAATTACTCTTTAATTTCCAAAACAATGTGAATAACAATGACAAATTTCCCTCTCCCTCTGTGTTTGCATGTCAGGCTGTTTGCGGTGAGCTATTCTGGCTAGTAAGTTTTCTTTTTCAAGAAATGGACAGACAGAAATCCAGACATGTTCAGGGTGGGTGTGGGAGAGGGGACAGAGAATATTACACGACAGCTCACCAGCAATACCAGGATCATTGGCCCTTGGTAAATGTAGTCTGTGTAAACACCTGCCCTCTTTCCGAACCAGCACCTGGAATTACAGGAAGAGATGGAAATTCAAAACAGCAGCAGAAGAATTATTGAGGTTAAAGGGACCCAATTCAGACAGTGAAAGCGTCTGATGTTGCATATAATATAGGGCGGGCAAGGCTTTTCCTTGGTTTCAATATTCAGTAGCCTGTGTACACCAAGTAAGAGAATGCTAGAGAAAATGTATTCCAAGAGTGAGACACAGACCAATGCTACCCACCCATGATGGTGCTGTTCTAAATGCTTTTTCATGCCTACCTGTTGTCCATTTTGCAGAGTGGGTTCCTCGTTCTGACTTGTGGTTATAGTATTGGCAAACAGAAGAGTATGTTTTTGAGGTCCAGACAAGTATGATGGTGCCTTACCATAGTGCTGGTATTAGCAAAGAGAAGTGCGGAGAAATTGTACATAAAATTAAATAAAAAGCATAGATGACATACACTATATGGACACAAGAATTGGGACACATGGCCACTACAGCCAAAGGAACGTTTATGATGCCCCATTCGAAATCCATAGGTGTCAATATGGAGTTGGTCCCCCCTTTGCAGGTATAACAGCTGCCACTCTTCTGGGAAGGCTTTCTCCAAGACTTTGTGGGAATTTTTGCTTATTCATCCAGAAGAGCATTTGTGAAGTGAAGCACTAATGTCGGATGTGAAGGTCTGGCTTGCAATCTCTGTTCTAGTTCCTCCCAAAGGTGATCGATGGGGTTGTGGTCAGGCCTCTGTGCGGGCCAGTCAAGTTCCACACCAAACTCACCCTACCATGTCTTTATGGACCTTGCTTTGTGTACTGCGGCACAGTCATGCCAGGACAGAAAAGGGCCTTCCCCAAATGTCCGAAATGTCTCTCTGCACAGGAACTAAGGGGCCTAGAGTAACCCTTAAGAAACAACCCTATATCATTATCCTTCCTCCCCTCAAACTTTATAGCTGGCACATTGCAGTCAGGCAGGTAATGTTCTCTTGGCATCCAGCAAACCCAGACTCATCCATCAGGCTGACAGACAGAAAAGCGTGATTCATCACTCCACAGAACACCACTCCACTTTTCCAGAGTCCAGTGGTGGCATGCACACTCCATCCATTGTGTTTGGTGATGCGAGGCTTGCATGCAGCTTCTCAGCTATGGAAGCCCATTCCATGTAGCTCCCATTGCACAGTTTTTGTGTTGGGGTTAATGCAACAGTCATTGAGTTTACAGAGCGTTGGCGACTTTTACGCAATATGTGTCTTCTGGTTGAGCTTCTGTTTCTAAACACTTCCACTTTGCAATAATACCACTTATAGTAGACCATGGAATATCTAGCAAGGAAGAAATTTCACAAACTGACTTATTGCAAAGGTGGCATCCTATGACAGTACCCCACTTGCTGAGCTCTTCAAAACAAGCCATTCTTTCACAAATGTTTGCAAACCTGACTGCATGGCTAAATGCTTGATTTTATACACTTTTGGCAATGGGTCTGAATTAAACAGCTGAATTCATTGATTAATACTGTCCCAATATTTTTGTCCATATAGAGAAGCATTTCTCAACCCAGTTCTCGGGGGAACCCCGGACAGTCCACGTTTTTGCTCGCACCCAACTCCCAGCCAATCAGGAATCAGAATACCTAGTATAGGTGAGCTGGGAGCTGGGAGAAGGCAAAAATGTGGACTGCCTGGGGTTCCCCTGAGGACTGGGTTGGGAAACACTGATATTGTGTAAGTAAGTCTTACAGTGTATAAGTCTTAAACATTCAAAAAAATGTTTAAGGCTATTTATCCGGGTAGTAAGTTTATATCTGCTCACAAAAACTTGATCTAACATTAGAACACACAGAAACACAGAAACACAGAAAAAATAATCATGTTCTCCTAAAAGTTATCTTGCGGGATAGCTGCTCCTCATATGCACCTCAGTCATTTCAGGTATTTGTTAAATTTCACCATCAGCTCAATTACATAGTTAAATTAATTTGTTAAATAACTCAAGGAGATATTGATTAGCCAAAAAGAGGGGATAGTAGACAAGTCAAAAAACAGTATATTGGATCATTGTAGTAAATCCTAGGGTGGCTTTAGAATATGGCTAAGCTAACACATTTTGACAAACACAATACCGTGGTTTTACACCAATATTATTTCTTTGACTGTCTAAGAATTTCACAGGATAGTGTATCTTTCAACCATTTCTGCAGTGCAGGATTGTAGGCGTACATATATGAATATAGATTGGTGTTACTTAACTGACATTAACTACGTATATACTGTCAGTTATGTAACACCAATCAACCATTAAACCAATTAAAAATGTTTATGCTATCTGTGAAGGTGAAACAAAGGTGATTTATAAGAATCACATGCAAAAATGACCTAGAATTAAATAACTTTTTAATGACTAGAATGGAAATTTGATTGTTCACAGAACTGAAACTAATGTGTGCCAAACCTGCCAATTTCTATGTTCCAGAGTGAAAAGGAGGCAATTTAGAATAGAGCAGCTCAGCTACATCAGGCGATGAGAAGATAGGAGATAATTAAAGGCAATCAAAATGACAGAAAGACTCACTTTTCATTATCATAATACAGCTTGCCGATGGCCCAGGCAACAATAATTGGGAAGGGGATGCCTAAAATCAGAATCATGGAATAGTTATCATTACTCTACACACACAAATTTTACATATATCATATTTCAGTCATGTATGGATAATATGTTAATTTAAGTCCATGCAGTTGTTTACAACAAACAGCCAATCACCATTTCCGACTAGTATGAGATCATATCAGCGTGACCACTAGGGGCAGCGTCCAGCCTCATACTCACACCAGCCGATACAGATGAACATCCACTTGCGAAGCTTATCTGTAGAGTAGGTGAGCACTATGGCCGTGTGAAGGTAGCATCCCTCGCCAAACATCCAGAAGAAGTTGGTGACATGGAAATAATTATAAGCTGCCGTAACCAGCCGACACCAGATCTTAACAAGGGCGAAAAGGCAAGGTGTAGAAGGTTTATCTGGTACTACTGTACAGTGGGAAAGCTCATTTAATAAGCTGTTCCTATAAAACGTTTTTCACATGAGAGATGTAATGATGACGGATTATTGTACACAAGGCTTCAGTGATATTCCATTGCATTCAATTATGCCTAAAAAAAGATGAGTAGCAGAGTTTGACACCTTTAACGAGGGCCGGCAACACCCAAGGTTGGTGCTGACTTTCGAGGAAAATCTATGACCGCAATAAACACCCTTTAGTTGTCCCCGAGGTTCTATGTTTGGCATCCTCCTCACAAAACTCTCAGCTCCCGTTAATTTGTCTGCATCCAGCAAGAAGACTTTTCGGTTAACCTGTTCCTAGACTACACCAAGCATCAGCTCGTCTTGCAGAAAGTGGGAAAATGTAATTGTGATGGAGAACGACCTCAGATTTCCACGAGAAGGGATCTGTGCCACAGTCTAGTAGCTACAGCCTGTCGGTGGGCAGCTGGATGCGGCAACAGCATCAAACAATCAATTGTAGCCAAACTGTATAATCTGCCATTGTTTACTGAAAATCAAAACACATTTTCATAACTGCGATAGACAAACAGTTCCCATGTAATTCTCCCAGTGTAATTCTATGTATTTATAAAAGGGAGAATGTCAGTCTCTATTGAGAAATATATGAGGATTAATTTTATCAGCTTACTCCAAACAGATAACAAGGTTTTCATTACCTTTGACTATATCATGTCGTGTTTATCTCGTAATGTCCTCTGATGTGCCAGAGTGTCTTTGAATATTATTGTAATTATTTAGCTAGTGGTTTCAGTAATCCAAATTGCTTTTTAACACATTCGACAAGCATCATTTAAAAAATGATGCCCTTGAAGTTAGTCTGGTAAAAAGTTACCATAAATCTCTGCTTTGCCAGTTTAGATAAGCTGCTTAAGCAGACTCCATGGTCGTTTCACTACTAGTTATCCAAAGAACATCATGGACATTACTGACACAAAACTTATAAAACAAGATTTTATCACCAAAATGTTTCTATGGCTGCTCAGTGCTTTACACTAGGATCAACAGCATTTTGCAGTGTATCGGTCTTTAATGTATAATACATTAATGTACGGTCTTCTGTTGAATATGTATATTTCCTGTTTGTTCACTGTCTCTTAACTTTCTTTAAAAAAAAGTATTATTTATCAATTGCTAATACATTTATTGTTTATTAATTGTTTAATGTTTATTAGTTGAAGTAATAAGACCAAAAAAGTGAAAAGAAAAAAAAACTGATTAAAATGAATTTATCCCCGTAGTTTGGCCATAAGTATATAATCAGAAAACTAAAATGTGGTTTTTGGTTTATATATTTTGCATATATATATATATATATATGTAAATATGTGGACATATGTATATGTAAATATTATATTATTATATTTTGAGTTCTGTTATTCTTACTGTTTCCCCCTCAGCTAATTTGCTACACAGACAAATGCTTGAATACATTTATTTTCCAAAGCCCTAATGTATACCAACATGTTTGAATGAGTAAAAGTCATCTACTCAGTTATATATTAAGCTGCTGAGTAAGTATTTAAATGGGCAAAGTGCTCTGTCCAGCTAAAGGGCTGAGTATACATGAATGACTCGGGGGAGTAGAAGGCCCACATCTCAGCACTACACATACTGCTAGTATTGGAAATTATGGGACAACCATTTTCTGAATCTACAGGCTATGTTTTCTTTTTTTGCCAGGGTTCCAGACATGTCAATGACTCCGTCTGTGATTTTATTTCCCATAGACTTAAAGCTTGATTTAGTTGACAATGTGGAATAGAGGTGAGAATTCTTAGCATTTTCCTCATATTCTATTCGGAAAGGCCATAATCTCTAAGCAGCTATTCACAGTAGCTCATATTTCCAGATAAAGGGAGAAAGAACCTTTTCAACCCTAATGCTGGATTTGGTTTTACACCCTACTCTGCTATTTCAGTAACACATTAGTCACTCTCTTTGTTTCATTATCACTGTGCACATCTGTGCCAGAGTGATACACTCACCACATTGCTCTCATGGACCTTTGGGTTCATGGTGAGTTGGACGATGAACCAGGTTGCGTTGCGTAAGATGAAGGCGCTGATCAGGTTCCAGTGAATGATGTTCCTTAGGCACCGGATGCTCCTGTCCGCAGGGGGGGAAAGACTTGTCAGGGCATAGCAAGGCTCATGACTCTTATTGTACAAAAAAAGCCTGTCCACTTCCAGGTTAAGTGCTCTCTGTACATTTGTGGTAAGAGATCCCCATTTATTCTTTTGAAAGATATTTCAGTCTGTGGGTGGGGGCCACATCTCTTTTATACGCCTGATCACTCAGCTGGGTACCTTGGAAGATGAGTCAGCAGCTGAAAGTAGCCTCTCTACTGTACCAGCTCTTTGAGAGTAGGGGCCTGATTAAAATGCACCGCTCATGTATCTCTCATGGTAGTCCCTTGTGAGGTTGAGGTTAAAGCCCCCTATGGAGAACATGGGTGTAAGTCCCGCATTTCTGGTGGTATTTTATTATTTACTTTATTATTTATTATTTACTTTATTATGGCATTTTATTATTTTATTTACGTTTTGTGGTTATTTAATTTTTCTTCTTTTTCTGCTTTTAAAATGTCTGTAAAGCACTTTCTAAACCCTGTGAGTGAAACAGTACCTTATAAATAAAGATTGATTTATTGATTTTTATTGATTTATTGATTGATTGACTTACTGACTGACTGACCGATCAGACATGCAGTTACCATTGTGGCCACTAGTTTGGCCAGTCATTTAGGTAATCTGTGACCCATGCAACCATGGCAATCCCCAGAATGCATTGCCTTTAACTTCTTCCACAACAGGGAAAGCTGGAAGGTGTAAAACATGTGAGACGTCAAAGAGAATCTTTATGTTCCTGCTTGACCTCTCTATATGTGATTAGGCTCTCTTAAGCAGGAACAGGATAGCATTGCCAATATACCTGTCTGGCAGACGAACTGTAGCAATTATAGGAAGTTCCTCATGAGCAGTTTAAGATACGGAAGAACCAGCCTCTGTGATGTCTTAAACAGGGGGCTTGTATTTGGTGACTTAATTGCTTTGTAACTCACAAAATAATTGAAACAAGCGAATATATATAATAAGTATATATTCATGACAAACATAAAAAATGTGAAACCAGTTAAAGACTTTACAGTGCTTCATATCCAGTTATGTTTCCGTACCATGTTCATCTGAATGAGTTGTAAATTTCATTGAGATCACTGCAGCACATTCACTGTTCACTGCAGCACATTTAATATTATATTTGTACATTATAAACACTTTGTAAACATTTCTAAACTAAAATATACTAGCACAAACAAAGATTCACAAATATAATATGTAGGTTACGAAGAACAAATGGGGTGCAAACGATATCACTGGCCACGAAGGTATGAAAGTAAGACGCAATTCAATGGCTGACATAAAGCATGACTTGTGAGGTCAGTGTTAGTGAGGTCAATGACCAGCCAGTGCAGCTGGGCTCACCCAGCAAGCTTCTCTAGTCCATTCTATTCTGTGGCACTGATTTATGATACAAAATGCAGGTGAAGACTCTTAAAGAGTGAGTCTCTTAAAGAACAGGTGTCTCGGCATTTTGCTTTTTGTGTAATTTGTACCTTATCCTAATTCTTCAGACATCCACCTTCAAACCGCTTACTCTGGTGAGGGCCATGCACTTCCACTACACTGAAATATATATATATTTTTTTCTCAGTCTTGTGGAGTGCATCAAATCTTAATAGTAATATATTATTGCTGCAGCACAGATGGTTTAGATCATGCTTGTTTGAAGTGTCAGAATTAATTACCCAAAGTACCTTGAGGGAGATTTGTGACTTAACTTGACCCAGGCTGACCTGCATATCACTGGTCACTGACCCATATGAAGCCTTCAGTCTTAAATATCTCATTCTCAGTGGCTGAACTTTTGCTACCCTTGATTTAAATGTCACCTGGCTAGGGCTGCCTGCTTTGCGACCAACAACAAAAAAAAACAAATATACCTGTAATACATATGATACCAAATGCATTTAGTTTCCAACAATATTTTCCACTATTGTATCCATCCCTGTGCCAAATAATAATCCATACAGGAGCATGGGGAGCACAAAAGAGAGGATTTCAGTTATTGTACTTCTGAACGCTCATACTATGCGACCAAAATAAGTGCTCTTGCATGTGATCTTTGAACCATTCAAATGCTTTTTTTTTTATTTTTGAGATTCATCATGTTACGACATTGTATAGGAAAACAGATGATGATTAACATTAATTGTATAAAGGTTTAAGGTTAGAAATATATTAATTGCTGAAGAAAGTCACCTCTAGCGGCAGTGCTATTCACTGAATAGCACATGTGGCACTTAACACCATACAGACCAAAAGCAATGCTGTCCATTTTTCATGCATTATTTTGTCATTCGTCCCGATGAAAACAATAGGAGCTGCTATTTCGAGATGCGTCACGATTTCAAGAGATAAAAAGACAATGCTTAGAGGAAGTCCACCTCGTCAGACAAGTCTGGCTCATTGAGGGTGGACAGTTATTAAAGGTTTATTTACAGCTGGGAAATGAGCCAACCGTGTTTCAGGGATGTGCAAGTCAGCAACGGAGTGAATCTGTCCCTCCTTACATTCTGATGGAGAGATTCACTGTGAATCGACTATTACACTGTTGGTGCTAAACAGAATGAAAGCAGGTCATTGGCC
Source organism: Petrocephalus zakoni (assembly GCA_026774425.1). NCBI lineage: Eukaryota > Metazoa > Chordata > Actinopteri > Osteoglossiformes > Mormyridae > Petrocephalus > Petrocephalus zakoni. The sequence continues at coordinate 11,986,446 of JAODKN010000045.1, forward strand.
TTTAGAGCGCAGCCAGAGGACGGCATGAATCAACATATTGAACAATAGATAGATAATATCTTAGCGAAATTGCTAAATACGACCAAATATGCAAATGTGTTGCAGTTGATCGATAAAGCCACAAAACATGCAGATGGGCTGTACATAGCTCAAAAGCATATGAGTTTGTCCCAATAAATAACATTTGTAGCTGGAATGCATAGTGGATTTTCATTAGGTTTGAATATATCAAAAATAAAATCTTATATTCGAAATGTTTGAATGTTTTTGCATAAAACCTATACTTTGTGATGTATAAAAAAAGACTATATGATATTATCTCAGTAAACAAAATGGGCACTGCAGTGAAAGGGCATTTTCGCCTTATCTGCTGGCTAGACTCCAGGTTTGAATGTCACCAGTTGTTATGGCAAACTGGCAATAGCAAACCTTCCCCGTGAAAGTGCAAATAGAACTCTCTGATGCAGTAAGTCTTTGCCTAGTGGGGCCTGTCAAAATGACCACTGAATGTCACTGTGGGAAGGTCATATTTACGATCTCCAGGTTTGCTTTGAAGCGTTTCCTTCAGTGGGCCACAAAGAAAATTATCAAGAGAGCAAAATCATTACTGCGCTAAAATCGATGGCCATCTGCATTTTGAACTGTCCAGGCATGTCACGGTTCCCTGAAGCTCTTTCACGACTTGTGAGTCTCGATCTGTAGGGTCAGAGGCAGGTGCCAAAGTCTGAACCCACACACAACTGAAGGCTGCTTCCAGAAATGACATAGAATCACAGTCATAAAACCTCCACCCACAACTAACCGTGGATGCTGAATAAGAACTATAAATATTAATGTGAAAAGCAATTTGACTGCTTTCATGTGAAGGTATCATTAGCGGCTGGTTAGCTTTTTTTTTTTTCTTTCAAGACCTCCACATACGACGCAGGCTTAGAATTAGTCTGGCCTTTCATGTTTTTCGCCTTCTAGTCCTGTGCTAGCAATATATATAGTACAAGAGATCAGTATTCTGTAATTCATACTACCAATGTAATAACTATACGGTTTTCCATGAAAAGGATTATACATTTTGGGTGAAAAAAATATTTGCTTCGCTTCTCTCGGGAAGAAATGCATTTCCCCAAATTTGAGATTGTATAAGTGATGCATGGGAGCCTTTCATGAATCACAAACGCTGATGATATGAAGTGCATTTGCATAAAATAATGAACCCGGAGCGACACAGCGCTTTGCGAGGGCGAAAAGCGGAGGTAACAATCCGGGAATGCAGAGAGCCGGAGCCAGCCCACATGTCAGCCAATCCCCGTCTGGTGGCTATGATG
>JAODKN010000045.1:11993293-12011315 GCA_026774425.1 Petrocephalus zakoni
GTGGGACTTGACCTAGGCCGATATGCCCAATAAGTCACATGTGGGTCATACTTGCTTTCCAGAACAGTGAGACTCCAAATAAAGTGAGACTAAAAATAAAGATGTTCCAGAAATAATGAAGAATGCTCTCATCTGGATGCTTAGGGCAGAATTTACAGCCATACCCAAGCTGCTCATAAATCTGCCTATAAAAAATGCATTAATTGTGTCCAGCAGAGGATAAATCTCCAGGTTCAATTTGCGCAGTTGTGCAACAATAAGTTGCATTTCTCAAAGGAATAAAAGATGCTGTGTCCTGCAAGCGATCAGGTTACTTGCATATGGATGTTATTAAACAGCATTAGTAGCTGTATCCGATATTTCCCAGTCCACAGTCTCGTGCTCGGTTCGTGGCTTACGATGTACCGCTAAGGAGCACGCAAATCAGAGAGCTACTAAATCACCCTCGTTCCTCAGTTGCATTGAATCCCACTCAAAATGCATTAATAGAAACAGAAAACATACTTCTGCTATTTCCAAATTATTCATCATCCAAAAGAACAAAACAACCAACAATTTAGCCAAAATGTTCTGGATATCTTGGAAAACACCATCATGTTTAAAACATTACACTAAATGGGTTTTTGACTGGCCTTTTACATGATTTCTAATTATGCTACTGGAATCATTAATATTGCTTTATGTTAGTAACCATTTGAGAACTACGCGTTACATTCTTCTTTGGGTGTATTTTAAAGTGCTGCTGAATAATTTTATCATATTGATTTTATCATATTCATATGATCTATTTTGCCATATTTATGGGTCATAAACACTTCTGTATCTTCTCTCGTTCATTATCATTAATGAACATCTCTTGCCGATTATATCTTGGACTTTTCTCAGAAAATGCAGGCACTGTGCCTTCCTTTAGCAGAAAAATGGCAAAGGGGTAATTCCTACATTAATTATTTATTTGCTTGCGCTTCTACTATTAATCTACCAGAACCTACACGTTTCACAGCCCTTCACCTGATATATTTGGCTCAGAATTACCATGCTTCTGGAGCTTTAATAGATCTGGCAGCCAAGCCTCGAGACCCAGAAATCTGATTCCCAACAGACACAAAGAGTCTCAACTCTTTATAATATGTCCCTGTTAAGAATTTAAGGTCCAACTGTTTTAACTGTTGCCTCCTACCACCTCTAAAAAAAGCTCAAAACTCAATTATAGCTCAGTGACACAAAGCTGGTCTCCTGGGGGGGTTCGCCTTTTTCACTCTCAGTCTCTCGTTCATTCTGACTCTCGGGACTGAGCAATTTATCTTTGTCTTTTACAGCATTTATTACGCGCCTAGCTTATTTCGATATTCACATAAATTAAGCATATCTGACACAGTGTAGTCAATGCACACAGCACTCGGGAGCACGGCGAGCCAATCGTTAAGCCTGACTCAAGCTTCGTCGCTCTAATTTGAGCATGACACCGACATCGCAGGGAGACTGGAGCATGTAGACTAAAAGAGGCTGATATTATTATCGCATCTGATAGCAATTTGAAGGCAGCAGACTTTCAAATTTTCGGATATTAGTATTCAAAATAAATTTAAAAAATTACCTGAAATTTCCGTTCTCTATTCAGCTGCCCTAAAACTCCACCCTTTTTGCTATTTGATAGTCACAAAGAATAATTTTCTGTAGCGAAAAGCAGATTCATGGCATGTATAAGTATAATACATCAGTGTGAACTACACAAATATCACACATCAGTTTCATATAAATAGTGTCATCCAAATGACTAGTTACAGCATCACAACATCATTGGAAAGGAAGGATAAGGCGTCATTAGGTCCGATAACCTGGGGCTATAGCTCGAGTATTTTTAAGCTTAGCACCGAGTATTTTCACACTGAAAACGGGAGAAAGGCCAGGAGGTGTTACAGCAAATCAATACAGACGGTGTAACAGAGTGGAACTTGACTTGCAATGTCCGAAGGATGGGGGGAGTAATCAAGACCCACGCGCAAATTTCTGTTTTACAGGGTGCTTCAGCAGAACTCATTAATATTAATGACCGAAGCACAACCTGATTGGTCAGTGACCATCAGCCAAACTTGACACCAAAAAACAGATAACCGATGGGAGCACATTCACCGGCTAATCAGGTAACGCTCTCTCTTGCAAATGGTGGGGATTGAAATTTAAATCAGATTTATATTGCGGACTAATTGTGAAACACATGAATTCACTTTGCCTAGACTTTTTTTCGGAGATTTAAGTTAAAAATGGTTCTGATTTCCTATACAGTAGTCCTCCTGTATGCCTGGGTGATTTGTTGCAAGGCCTACTGCGGATAGCATAAACTGCAGATAATAGCCAACCATCCGTAGACCACATATATCCCGGGATTTTCATGTACTTACACATGGCTAAATGGCTAAATCACAGTGTAAGACATTACACACATTAAATACAGTAATTATAAAATATATTGTACATTATTATATAGTACAGTATAGTACTCTCTCGAATAAAATGGATTCTGATGTTTTAGGCTAATTCTCAAGAGATGATGAAACAAGGGATGACAAAGGAATGACTATCATGCTTTTTATGCCACTCAAAGGATGGAGGAAAAATGGAAAAAACATGTTTTTACACATTTTCCAATATCTATATGTTTTTTTTGGACCACAGCAAACCATGGATGACTGATATGGGGGAATTATTGTATGTCAGATGAGAACAGACTGTGTGAATGTGAACAGCGCAATGCTGCATAAAACTTTACAACTCCCATAAATACATTATGCCAAATGGCAGTAGTATATAATCCTTTTTATGGCTATTAGTGCATAACTGTAGTAAATACGCCTACTGGTCTCCACCCTCCAGGTGAGCATTCCTTCTTCTGGGGCTGGGTCACTTGAGGAGTGTGTGAAGTGCCTTGCTATATCTGGGAGCACCAGCACACATGTAGCTCCAAGACGCTCCAGGTAGGCACAGCGAACGACGCCATTGCCTAGCGGTGAGGATCATGCGAACTGTGGGCACAAGCTCAGGGTTTCCTCGCAGGGAATTTCAGCTTGTTCAACGTAACAGGGTTTCAGTGGTTTTTGTGAATGGTGGCAATCAATTAAAAAAATGGCATCAGTGAAAGTCTCGAACACTGTCAGTTCTTCGTAATTCTGATGGCTTCGATGATGAGCAGAGCTCTTTCACAGCTGTATACGGCCAAGCTGCCCTTCACTCCTTGGTCATGCTCACCGGATTATTAACTCACCTGTAGCTCACAAACTCATTTACCTAGTTGTATGGGCAATTCTAGGATTTTTTTTTTAAATGGGCTGTACAGAGGGGCCAACCAATGATATGTTTTGAATCGGTGACTGACAGGGGAGGGAATACTCTGCGGGCCAATCGGCTTTCAGCTAGGGCCTGTCTCCCTGTGGCCCAGCCCCTGTCTACACTCCTGCCAAGCTTGGGGCATTAGGACTGTGTTTTCAGTCACTCCTTTGTGAGGTATTGTGTTTCACAGAGCCTGTGTGACATTACCGGTCTATTCTGGTTCATGGCTCTTGTCTGATTCATCAGTTTGCTGTTTTTCTCCGTGTTGCTCCTGCCTGTCCTGCAAAATCTAACTTGTGATTTGACAGCTGATTTTGGATGACATTTTGGATTTATTAACTTAACCTAGCCATCTGCATTTGGATCCTCTCATCATTCTGTCTACAAACATAGAGATTATCCATAGAGACAGATTTCAGAAAACAAATTCAGAAAACAATAATTATTGGGGCCTCTTACAAAGACATTACCAACGTAAACATTAGGTCTGCCAGATGCTAGCTGTAGGTAAATGTACCTTTTAAGGTACAGAAAATGACTCTAGGGAACATTTTCCATACCTAATGTACCCATTAGGGGTACATTAATGTTGTTTGTACCTTGGGGGTGTCCCTCAATTGACAGACCCTTGAGGGGATTCAATATTTAATATTTTCACAGAGTGCACTGCCATGATATAATAATGCCTTAAAATTCATATTATTCCTTGACGCAGCTCATTTTTATGTTGGGAGTGCAACAGAGGAGTATTGTAAGGATCAGACCTGTAATTCATTAAATGTAAAATGTGTCCACATAAGGAGCCTGTATAGATACATGTTGAATGTTGAATTCCTTTAAAGAGTGCCATTAACCAAACCTGGAATATGAATATAAATATCAAATATTCCCTCTGCATAGCATTACACCCTACATAAAGGCACTCTTAAATACTAATTTCACAGGCTTTCGCCATCTTCCACACATGAATGTCCCTTTCTCTGTACATTATAGGTGACAGTAATCCTTAGCCGTGTTATTCATTCTGTGACATCATAGCATGTAACAGCTACTTGCCTCTTGCATTTTCATTTAATACCTGCCAAGGAATCACTTTCCTTTTGAGCAAGCTGTTCATCTATTTCCAAATGCAAAATCTGAGCAACTAGCTATGGGTCGTTAGCAGACCTGTCCTTAATCTATGACTGGAGCACAAGGGTATCTTTCGGTAGGTCTTGCAAGCAGTGACTCTCCAATTTCAATTATAGGGAGGAAGGGACAGTGGATTTTTTGGAACCATGCTCTAAACTGCTTTCATGCTTTTTCTGAAAATTAAGGGCATCCTGGGGTCTCACATGAGACGTTGGCCTGTTTACATGCTGCGCTGTACCAGAGTGTTGTGACTTATTTGCATGTCGCTTCTACTGTCAGAAGCAGATGGTAGCAAGAACAGGCTGTCTGCAGTCGGCCCTCGAAATCACAAGGGGCTCTGGGCAACCTCCAGCAGTCACATGACCATTAGAATTCCTAGCCAGACAGCGTCACTCTTGCGTAAATCTCTAACACTCTCAGAGGTTTCAGAAAGATGCACGGATAGCCACTGAATTCCACGGCTTTTAATCTTTTGCCGCGGTTTGTGGCTGTTCGGTTTCTCGATCTTAATCCGAATTTGTTCCTTAGGAGATGACCTGCCAAGTGGAATGTCATAATGCCTGATGTGATTATAAGCGATTACAGCTCTAAGATTGAAGCTTAATATGGTCAAAAATGTTATATGAGCGATTAGCTATTAATACGTGCACAGAGATGAGATACTTATTTCTGCAGGCTGGAAGCCTCTGTGATTCATATTTTTGACATTACACCCTTGCATCCTTTTACATTTTCATCGCACAGCCTTTCCACCTTGCCCCCCCCACCATTCGTCTATGCTAAGCAACGAACATCACATGACCCCACAGAGGATTAAATTGTAGAATTTATGTTAATTTTCTTTTAAAACTACTGTTTTTCATTCACCCATCCATCCACCCGATGCTGGGAGGGTTTCTAGAATCAATTTACCATGGCCCAATATGCCCAATATGCTAAATAGACAGTCCATAAATCTATCCATCCATCCAACCATCTTCAGTCCACTCCTGCAGCTGAAGGTCACGGGTGCTACATTTTTAAATATTGATTTATTTATGAATGTATCGATTGTTATGATGACTCACAGCAATCTCATCCTCCTTCACAGGACTCCTGCCCAGGGCTCTAGCACATATTGCATTGCGTAGGCTGAATGAGTTAGCACTCTTTATTTACTGAGCAGATGTCCCCCTCCCCAGCAAACATTATTTATTAAGAATTTACAATATAGATGTTCTCTAACTCTTCACAGCTGGATTTTCTCTGGGCCAATTGAGCTAGAGGGTCCTTCCATAGGGATCAGTAGAAGAGAGGCTCATAATAAAATTTCAGCCCCCTCACTTTAATCAGAAGTATTTGGACCAGAGCTCGGTTGCCCATAATAAAATCACACAGGGATGCATGGTACTTTGTGATAAAAAGATGGCACAAGGCAAACTTTCCACTCAGTGACTCAGTGTAGCTTTCACAAGGCTTTTGAGTTTCGGCCAAGTAGCCTCTAATGAGTCTTTCTGGAAGCCTTGCAAAAAAACGGCCCAGCTTCCACTATGAGATGCCTTCAGGAGGCACTGAAGATGAGGCCAGATGAAAATCATGATGTCAATGTGGATGAATTAACTTTCATTGAGAATGTATTTTGCAATTTTTTCATTATGATGCAGCAACTAAACGGAAACACCCCCCTCCTAGGATTGCTTGTTTTCCTGCTAATGTTAAAGACCTCCTTCCTGAACTATATTGTTGCACACGGTAATCCAACACCTTCCCAAAAGAGATAAACAATATATTTCTGAACCCCAAAACCCTCCAATAAATATGTCTACATGGCAGCCCTGCTGCCCTACATCATGGTGGGGTCTCGATTCGGCGAGTCGATTGTAACCATGGTGCCCCTGTTTTGCTTTACCGCCAGCTGATTTGTTAATGAATGTTCAGGCCTGGCAAATGGGAGAGAAGGAGCAGGGAGAAGGGATGGCTGGTTCATATCCGAACACAAGCCAACCACCATGCAAATACATGAACTGCCATACAGAAACGGCAGATGGGCCGAAATGTGACCAGGGTATAGTGGGTAAAAGGAAGCTGAGTATCAGTTCGCAGTTTAAGGCATCCTGACAAAGCTCCCAATAAGGCTGCTTGAGACAGTAGGTGGCTGTTTTGAAGCGTGATTTTCAGCAACTTCGCCAAAAACTGTTGTCAATGGCACCTGCTGCAACAATGTTGCTAAAAATCCTGGAAATAAGCACGGCTTGGCCTCGCTGGCGCAGCTACCGTACCTCTTCATTCAGGATGGCCTGGCACTGTGAGTAGTTGCCTTTCATCGCCCATGTCCCATTCGAGAGGCACTCTCGGTACACATTGTCTGCAAAAGGAAAAAGACAACAGAGGTAAATATCGGCTGCAACTGACCAGACAGAGGTAACAGAAGGGCGTCATAATTTACTGATGGGTGTCTGGGACTATATATCCAATTTTACAACATTAATTAAAAGCTCTTGAATTTAAGGAAACTGGTTGTTCTGGGCAGGATTTTGCACACAGTGTTTAATTCCTTAAGAATCGTGGCACCAGAAACCATCACTGTTCCTGGAATGCCATGTAGGGCAAATGTTCACTAGAGGTGGAAAGTTCAGATTGAGGAAGTACAAATCCAGACCAAGATTTTGTTTCAACCAATCCATTGAGCACAAAGAGTCACATTTGCAGAGTACTCAGCTGGTTGGTTGAGACAAAAACTTGGTCTGGACTTGTACCTTCTGAATTCAAACTTTCCACATACACTGTATGCTGTTTACATACCCCGCTGACACACAATGGGTAGTGTGTAGAATTTACATAACTGGGTGTTATGGGACTCAAGCCTGGGTACATGGACAGTGAACAGGCTCAACACAGGAAGGGCTGAGGGCGAGAATCAGATCCACAACCATGGAGGTGTGCTAATTACTGAGCTCTAATTACTGCCCCACCCCAGGTAGCACTGCAACCTACCCAGAATTCCTGGCTTTCTCTGCATTTGATTTAAGGTGGATGAATTTTAATATGTGTGTTCACTGATACAATTTTCAGGGCCAGTGGGGATGTAAATTGATGCTGTACAGGGAACCTTCTTGACAGAATGTGCATCGGAGAAGAAACTGTATATCTAGGGATATAGATATATACGACCAAGATGGAGGCACGTGCACCTCGCGAGGCTCAGTGTCTCTTCAGACTTTGCTTGCTGCTCTTTGCACTTCTGATTAGATGCAAAACTGTATTTCGTTACCCTGTATTTATACATGTGTAATGACAATAAAGTTGAATCAAATCAAATATAATCCCGCCTTTCAATAAGACCCTCCCTGCATTTGAGTTCCCACTGGGTTTTGTCACATAGACGAGTAAAAAAAAAGAGAAAAACAGTCACCTACAAAAAAAAATAAATAAACAAGTAAATAAAATTTCGTGCCACATTTTTGCTCTGGAAAGACGTCTGTATGTTTGTAGCCACATTTGTAAAGACAGAGTACAGAAGCGCATGCATCAAACACATTTACTTGTTTTTTTCTGACCAGGTGTTATTGTGGTATCAATGCACAGCATCACCGCTATTTCATGTTCAGCTAATACAAGCAACAGACAGATGTTTCCATCATGTGCGTCATCGTACTAGAGCTTAGTAATCCCTGCTTTGAAATTTACCAATCAACTCAAGTGCCACACACTATTCTGTGTCCAAAGGCAACACCAGGGGTGGCCTTAGAGGGCTTAAGGCCTGAATGTTTTAGCAATGCCAATTTTTAGAATCACTGCGATCATGTTATTAATTCCGGACAAAGCCTCAGATATACTCTGACACTATAACCTGTGCCTGTTTTATTCTGGTTGACTGATTCTTGCTGGGCTTAGGATAAATTATTGGGTGCAACCTCTAAGTAACCAAAGTTCACAGTCTATATAAGTGTCACTGGCACTGCTCAACCAACCAGATGAGTTTAAAGAGTCACAGTCACAGAGTACTCAACTGGTTGGTTAAAACAAAATCTTAGTCTGGATTTTTACTCTCTGGACCTGAACTATCCACCTCTAGTCACTAACTGGGGGTTCAACATAACGCAGAAAACAGCATCTTTATACCAATGACAATATGTCTATTCATCTTCCCACAAACAAAGCTTAGGGTACCATTAATCCATTAAAACTTAATTAGCATCATTTAATTAGCCCTCCAATTATACCTCACTGCATATAAGACGGCTCTCCTTAATTGCATCATTTTGTACTATAATTCGATTTCTAATGAAGATCGGTTGTATTTTGCTGTTTTTCTTAAGTAGGGGGCAACGCCATGTTGAATGTGCAGGAACATTTTGTTGGAAATCCAATTTTTACCACAGGCATGGTATTTAGAAAACCGAGCTTACACAGTATTTTTTTTCCCCTCAATCAAAACAATTTTGCCACAGACGCAGACGACTCTTGCCACGGACACATTTGCTCTTAATTATTGACATGGAATTAACTCCAAAACGTCTGAACAACAGAGGGCGGGGCGGTGAGAACTGACAGTCAAAGAGGTTCGGGAAAATGTTCAAAGAAATGAATAACACCTCCCTTCACTTGACGACAACCCATAATCATAACCATGATTGCGATCAAACCATCTGGCTTATCATAGCTGACCCAGACGTGCAGCGCGTTTAGGTTGCATGACAGGACTGTGAGCCAATCTGTTACCTCGTCAGCTCCAACACTGTTCTAGAACATTCCATGCAGAGGGCACTTAAGGTGCCAGCACGTGTTGGCGGTGTGACGTGTCTCTTAGAAACCGAGTGGTGCTGAATGAACATCGAGGCTGAGCCGCTGGAGGTAGCGGCTGGAACGACATGGCAAACTCATCTACACATGTGCTCATCGAAGAGCGGTCCGGTACCGTCACTGCCCTGCCGCCAGCTGCGTACAGTGTGAATGTAAGAAAAGGAATTTAAGTAATGGCTAAGAAAGAAGAGATGATAATCTATGCCACACTGATGCTATGGCTACAACTTAGTGTAAAAAGAACCACTAAAAATGAATGCAACTTAAACTTTGTCTATTAGATATTAGTACCAACCCAAAATCCCCCCCCCACCCCCCCAAGTTAACTGTGACCCGGTCTGCCAGTGGTCACTTAAACATAACAAATTCTTTGATAGGTCATTTGCACTAAAATGAAGCTTTCATACTTGACTTAGTGACGCAGAATACATTGATTGCAGTGTTGTTGTTTTCATTTAGCAAATATGAAATTATGTGCAATTTACAATAAAGTGCAAAACTCATTAAAACCCCAATGCCATTCAGCTTAATGACGCATTAACAAGACTGCATGAGGGGGCAATGAATTAACTGGCCAGCAGCTTCACTGGAATGACAGTTACCTCCTAACTAATTATTTTGAAGCTGATTTGACCAGTTCTGACTGATTGCATGTATTATCCTGGGGGTGGGGCTCCCCTGCAGTCGCTAAGACCCCTTAAGGGTTCAATTTCCTTCTGCAGCCTCATTAGCATTGGCAGTTGTTGGTAATTAATCTGGATCTTCGTGACTGTCCCAAGCTCCCGTGGGCACACTGCTACTGACATTTCCTCCAAGCCTTAATAGACGCTTCAGTGTGTTTCCGCATGGTCAAAGATCGTCAACCATGCGCGTCCCTCGCGGCTAAACGGCAGAGCGGATGGATCGAGCGGCTGACACCACGTGGACATCTCTGTGGTAGTCTGTGGCGTTAGCGGAGCCTGTGAGTGCCCATGGGCAGGCCGGAGAGGAGAATGATGCAGAAATAGTCAGGCAGTTGTCACACTAGCTAAGCATATTATTTATGATCTGAGCTGAGTGCTATCTCACAGTCTATCAACTGTCAAGTCAAGGGTTATAGGTGGGTGTCCAACTGAAAGCATTTGCCACTTTCAGCTTAAAACAGAAAATTGCCATCTCCTAATAACTATTAATTTGATTCATGTAGCGCTACATTAAAGTCAAGTACGTGTAATAAGTATCTACCTACAACATAATGCATTACAATACAATATAAATGTGACAGTGCTGTCAATTTAAAAAGGAAACATATCTCTCGTACCACAGCTAAAACAGTTTTACAGTTAGAGGGAATGTCAAAGATGAGAAAAGATGAATGTTACTATGTTATTACACAAAACATAACACAAGATGTAGGAACAAAACCACCCAGCTAAACAATGTTCATTCTAGGAACATTTACTGAACATTATGATTAAGGTATGAAAATGTTCAAAGTGTCCAGTTTTCCGGATGGTCCCAGAGCATTATCCCTAATAGCTACAAATGAGAATAACGACACACAAACAATGAGCAAAGTAGAGAAGCAGGTAACCCTGTGACATTATACCTCCGTGAACGAGTTCACAGCTGTGTGGCACGTTCGTAGTATACATGTATAGCACTATTATAAAATAATATTTTTATTGCAAAACAATATTCTTCAACATTAATTGTTCAGGTAATGATGTTATCATGTGGACATTGACAGAACGTCAGTGGAAATAACATCCCATTAACGTTACAGTAAGAATGTTCTCCGTCGGCTTTGAGAAGACTTTCACATAACGTTGGCTAAAGTTCTGTGAATGTTCCCCATTAGCTGGGTAAGCAGTAAAATATGTAGATTACTGTATTTAGATTACTGATTATATTTCCTGGTAGGTTGTGCCAGTTGCTAGGTTTCTCCAGGTATTTATATCTGCACATTGACGATATTTTATTTAATTCTTAATAAAACTTCACGTAATGCATTTGTAGAACACACTTGTGGGTAACATATTCCCTAGCTCATTAATGCGCAAGCTGAAAATACGTCAATAAGAATTGTGAAAAATGACACAGGTCTAGTTCCAAATAGGGGTTTCTGAAGAAATGAGGCAGAATAGTAGATTTCATTACTGTCACCACGCCAACTGGAACATGGTACGGTCTCCTTTCAGTTCATAGTAATCTAAAGACAAATGTCAAGGACGAGAATATTTATAGACGGGTATAGAGTTCGAAAGTTAAAGGAATTTAATTATTAGAAATGGATAAAAGAAGCAGCCAATCCTCAGGCTTTCTCCAGTTTCACTTGCTACTCCTATCAGCTACCATATATGCAGCGATTTGAGGAGATTTTACTCACTTGAATGTATTCGTGTTCTGATTTGTAACGCTGCAGTTGGTCCGACCTGAGGGAGATCCAAAGTGCCTCTTAGTGGGTCCACTTTGAAGAAAGAAGAAATGTGGCAGGACTCATCCTGGTTCCAAAAAGCATCCCTGAGGTGTACTCCATCGGCCAGTTCTGTCCTCTGTGTTGTGTTTGTGAATTATTAAAAATATTGACCCAACACAAAACCCCAGAGTCTTGCTCGTTTGTTTCACTGACAATCGAGACTAAAAGGGCTTCTGTCTGACACAGATTCATTTAAACGAGGGGCCACCCGGCTGTGTGAATGTGCTGCTGATGTGCAGATATTTCAAGGAGGAATCAAGGTTGACCGACCAAACCATATTCATCTGCAGTGCCACCGTACAGAGACTCCCAGGGTGGAGCCGCCTGTCATTCTTTGTGAGAGGAACACTAACTTGCCTTTTTTATAAGCACCACTTGAACTGTAGTATAAGCAGTTTTTTGTTTAATACTGTGGTAATTCACTTCATTGCATAGTGCATGACAAGGACAACAATAACATCTAATCCAAATCAAAATGTATTACATTTATTAAATCCTCAACGTGTCAAATTGTTATGACTCTGAACTCTGGCCAAATCTGGAAAGATAATTAATTCATGCAACAGCTACTAAACAACTGCAGATGTCGGTGCTTTGAAAGACGGCGGTGAGGAATCATTTGCTAAACCGGCACAGGCTATGTAGCTACAAGGGTAATAAACATAGGGATGCTACCTCGGATTTTTCAGCGTTCTTTTCAGATTTTGATTGGTTTATCACAGAGAAAAATGAATTCCACTCCTTGAGATGAAACTGAGTGGGTCGCACAGTTGGTTAGGGGGGTAACACTATTACCTCACACCCTTAGCTTTGGTGATTTGAATACTGCTCCATGCCTGCACAGTTCGCATGCGCTCTCCATGTCATGTGGACTTCTCTCTGCCGTCCAAATGACTGTGGTTAGGTGAAGTGATACCGCTAATTTTCTGTGCCCTAAGATAGACTATCATTCTCTCCAGTGTGCTGCAGAATTGCAACCAAATCACAAAAATACCAAATTATCACACTGATACTAAAGAAGACCTGCACGTAAATGTACAGTACTGTGTAAATGTCTTAGACTATCAAATAAAGTATGTATTTTGTCTAAAAAAATTGAATATATGCAAAGGAACCACAAAAAGTAAAAAGAATCTCTCCGAAAAGTACAAAAGTTGACATTCAGTGGCTGTAGTAAGACACCTTCGGTTCCCTTAAGTCTCCTTGGGGACATTCCAGCCATTCAACATATTTCTTAAACCACTAGCTCCCTTAATTAATTGAATGAAATAGTTAATTTGTTGAGGTATTGATTAACAAAATATCGTATGCAAGTGGTTGAGTCAACAAATATTGGATGGCTTCCACAGACAGAGGTGTGATATTAGGAAAGATTTTGAAAAGGCTAAGCTAACACTCTTTGAGAGACATAATTGTATAAAACTGTAGTCATACATGCAGAGCATTTAAACATAATTCTCTCTGGAAACCTATGCCTTCTGCAGAGTCCTGTATGTTTATAAACCACATTCTGTTCAGCGGACTGAGGTGTAATCCTAACTTACTCATTTCCACTTGCAATTTTCAAAGGAAACAGGAAAAATATATAATAGGCTGACAAGAAATCTTGTGCACTGATCCAACTCTAAAGTTTCAGTGCATCTGTCTTGTACAATGTCTGTTTTTCTCTTACACATTTGCTTACAATCTGCGATCCAGTAGACCGGACAGCACTAAAATAAGCCAGAGATGTAATTGAATCACTCACATCCAGGCTAACTACCATGCATTTGCAAATCTGTTCCAGATTTATATATTCTTATATATGAATGCTCTCCAGACACAACTTATACAGGATATACAGAATTATAGGCAAAGGACTACCTCAACTATTTGCAGACCTTAATGGGAATAACAAATGCAAAAAAAAAATGACACTCTTCCTCTTTTGATTTCAAATAGCCATATTTAGCCCTATTCTGCTTAATTATTACCATTTTTCTTTCCTATCACCCTGTAGAGCTTAAAGATGTGATGATTTATCTAGTGTCCATAAATACATACGAATGCATGCCCATGCAGCCACAGAAACGCACACCCACGCACTCGCACAGCACTGTAAGTGAAGACCAATCTGCTGTCCCATGACTCAGTGGAGGATTCATGATAGATCTGGTAGAAGGAGAGGGTCACACAGCCCCCAGAGGCCAAGCTGTCTCTCCCATGCAGTTAACCGTAACCACTGGCTACAAGGGAGGGGGGGGGGCAGCTCTGCACTGTCTAGAAATCTACAGTCCATATGCCCATCTAGTTAAGGGATGCAATTCTTCACTAAGAACATGAGGAGTTCACTGGGATGTTCTGCCCTGTGGCAGCAGTAATGGACTGGGGTTTGATGAGGATGACTGACTGCAGGTGCTGATGGCCACGAGCTGCTATTTTCACACGTAGTTCCTGCCTGTAACCACCCCGCGGTATAATGGCGGGGGATGGGCTGATTGTACCGCACTTGAACCACGCACATAAAGTGCCACCCCAAGGATTAGTGGCTAGGCTGTCTTCTGCTGACTCGCATGGAAATAGGAGGATGGGTAGATGGATGCGGTCAAAAAGATAGAGAAAATATCCAGAATGACATGAAAGTGCATCGTCACTTACTCGTAGTGTTGTACCGGACTCCGTAGAAGTATTCTGGGCAAGGCCTTGAGACCATCTCCCCTGCACTGGTCCTGGGCCAGCAGGTGCCAATCCCATCTATTGAAGTGTTGCAAAACAACCCTGCATAACAAACCATCACATAAAAACACAGCTATGTAGCACTTTTTGTAGGAATAGAAATGCAAAACCAGAGTGCAACTGCCCCTTATTATTTCCAACATGAAAATGCAATCATTTGAAATTAGGTCAATCATTTTCAAGGTTGATCAAAAAAACAAACAAACAAACAATTCCATTTACAGGAAGTGTGATTTATGTGTATTAAATGAAGGACAATGAAATATATCACAAGAACAGATTTCTTTTAGAAAAAAACACAATTTCTTCCACATTTTTAGCAAGTATATATGGACTGAGCATAACAGAGAAGTGCAAGTAATCCAAAGTGAAGTCCCCAGGTGAGTATAATGGGGCGTTCTCCTCCAGGTAAGCAGCGCCCTTTGCTGTATCATTATAACAGAATGATTTGCACAGTGTCGTGCCTGTGTGCTGACTGACAGGTTTCTATCATCCTTTCCCGTCAGCATCGCTCATACTCCCACTTCCTTCCGCTTAAAATCTAAAATAAGTATACTTAAGTAAACGTAGTGCAGACTAACATCCTTTCAAAATAATGTAAAAATATACAGGTTATTTATACAGATTACACTGACACAGTCTGTATATGCAAATGTGTTCATTGCGAAATGTATTACCGAACATTATTTTATATATTTTATAGAACATGCTTCCTTGTTTTATACTTTAGACAACATTTTTCTGTAGATAATGTGCAAAGTGTTGTTGAAACAAACCGTAACCTTAGCCATTATAATCCAATATCTTAAACAAGCCACATTTTGATACTCACCTGAGATGTTGCCAGATGTTGTCGTCTGATTCCATGATGCTAAAGAGCGCACTAAAACAACAAGAGGTACAATAAATTACAATGATACATATTTCTGTACTGATGGAATGTATACTTTGAGTATAACAATATGTGGGATTCAACTAGAATGCATTAATCAGATGAATTATATCTTCAGGTCCATGCAACCATCATTTCAGATATAATTTTTCAAAACATTACACATTACAATAACACCAACTTTTAATCCATGTCTAAGAGATTTTTTGTTATTTTATGTATATCTGAATTATGTAGGAATAGAGAAATAAGTTTCAAAACAGGCGGAATATCCACAGGTTGGATTTCAATAGTGTTTGATGGTATTCAGGCCGCAATACTAATAAGGCATTTGAGGAATTGATTCAAAGCTCTGCCCACGACTACAGAATCAAAGGTCATTTGAGACCAAAAATTTAATTGAAAATTCAGACGGATTATAGTGAATGTTAACGACATAGTCACAGCAATTTTTCTATGAACAAGAGAATCAGTCAAGAAATGTTGAACATTTCAATAAATTCCACTTATGACCCTTCGCCAGTTAATATCATTATTGCCTGTTTTTTTTATATCAGTAACACATTTAAAGGATTGTATCCCTGTGCGTTTATTCGGAAAGGACAGACATGACTTGGACGCATCAAGACTAGCAATCATAAATCAAATGCACAAAATTTGTGATATATGTGAGAATATGAGCCAGCAAACCTCAAAAGAAACATTTACATGAAGCAAATTAAAAATAGTCACACTCCCTGTGGAGGGATTTCTCTTAAGAAACACAGTTGATGAATTACTGTACATAATCCTTTGGGTAAACTGTCGTCATGTTTGCAATTCTGCATTCTTTTTTAATTCTCAAGCCTTCACCAAGACCCTAGTATGGCATTCCAAGGGTATAGGTGTATATTAAGACTGTAGGCCATGACAGTAATCTTGTTTCCTGGAGAATAATTCAACATCCAACCCTTTAATTGCTACCTCTCCAGCCTTTCCCTGGCAAAGGAGATAATTACATAAACCCAAAGACACTTCAGTGAACACCATTAGGCACCTTTGTCAATTCACAAGCCTAATTATCTAATATGCAGCAGTCGCCACTGATGCTGACCAAGACATTTCAGCTTTTCAAAGTTGCAGCGTGGGCTTGGGGGCTTCATGGCTCTGATGAAAAAGGATATCGGAACGTACAGGAGGCAATTATGTGTCATGGGACCGGCATCACACTGGAGTCCAGATTCTTGGGATCAAAGCAGAAGATGATTGATACTATACATATTATTGAGACAAAGGGTATGATGCACTAAATCAGTGTTTCCCAACCCGCTCCTCGGGGATCCATAGACATTCCACATTCTTACTTTCTTCCAGTTTCCAGCTCCTGGTACCATAAACAAGCTCCTGGTGGGGAGCTGGATGGAAGCAAAAACGTGGAACATCTGGCGGTCCCAGGGGAGCAGATTGGGAAACACTAAATCTAAATCACTAAATTCAATATACCAAACTGGTGTCCTGATGTTCCCTTCTGCCTGCCTCCACGCCACGCCAAATTGTCGATATTTGTCATAGCAAACAGTATTCAAATGATCCATCTGTTATAATCTCATCACAGTGGGTGGTGTGGGTGATGTTTCAGTCTATATTCTCCAGGGTCCCCCAGAGTATTGTGTGGGATTCCCAAATAGTTCTGCAGGCATTCCAGAGACATGCCATTCAGGTGGTCTGCCGTCTCTGCATTGGACTTCAGCGTCTCACTCTGCAGCACTCTGTCTCACTCTGTCTGAGCATTTTGACACCTTGGCTGTTTCTTGGAAACGCAGAACCTTGAAAGGTGGTCGCATGTTGAAAGAATAGTGAATAATAAACCCAAAAAAGTGAGAACATTTCAATACGCTACTGGGAAATGTGAAGAGGGGCATAGAACCCTCACGGATACGGAATATGACACTGAATATCTAGGAAAAGTCTAGATTTTTTTTTGAGCCAAATATTCACTGAAAGTGTGTGAAAAAATTCAAAATTGAATCAGTTTTTTAAATACATAATGTAATTTCACTTTCATTATGTACAAATTAATGGATGGCCACATTTTAGGCTTAAAGGAAAAATCTGCAGTCTGCAGCAGACATTATGGCAAAATCGTCCAGTAGAAATGTCTGGCAGGGCGGTATGGTACGGTGGTTAGCATTGTTGCCGCACACCTCTGGGACCGGGGGTTCAAATCCTGCCCCAGTTCCATGTGTGTGGAGGTTGCATGTTCTCCCGTGCCAATGTGGGGTTTCCCCCCACAGTCATGCTGAGGCTGATTGACGTTGCTAGATTGCCCGTAGGTGTGACTGGTGTGTGAGTGTGGCCAGCGATGGACTGGCCCCCCATCCTGGGTTGTTCCCCACCTTGTGCCCGTGGCTTCTGGGATAGGGTCCGGACCCCCTGCGACCCTGTTAGGATAAGCGGGTTGGACGACGGATGGATGGATAAAATGTCTGGCATCTAAACAGAGGCAGATGCATGCTGGGTAATCTCAGGGTTATGGTTGCTTGGCTATCTGAAAACCAGATTATTCTAAGATGGTAGCAAGGGTGGGGCCCAAAGACACTACAATACAATGGAGGGGGGATCCACAGAGGAGAAATCAAGGTAATCGCCAGAGTTCTCCCTACTAAGCTGACTAAATAAAAAAAATCAACATATTGATTACTATACTATATACTATAATGTTCCTAGAGTAGACAGAA
>JAODKN010000045.1:12034812-12047051 GCA_026774425.1 Petrocephalus zakoni
GGGCACACTCACATTTGTTATTTGGAAACTGCAGTCCACCTTAGAATGTTTCTGGACAGTAAGGGGAAACCCGAGAATCGTAATGAGAACCTCACATGCAAGAACATGCAAACTCCACACATACAGAAGTGCGACAGAGACTCAAACCCGGGTCTGAAAAGGGTGAATAGGTGCTAACCGCTGCCCCGAAGCCGAAGCTGGTTATATATCATTATCCCGTTTCGGAGGTGTTGAGATGCCTTCAGCTGGCTTACAGCTTGAGCTGACATACCTGTTGAGTGGGGACTAATTGGACAAGGTGGGCAGTCAGAAGTGAGGGTATGGTGGTTATGCAATGCAATGCAATTTTATTTATATTGCACATTATCACAACATTACATTGTCTCAATGCGCTTTACATTTTCTCTGCCACATAAAGACCCCCCAGTGCGTAAGCCAAATGCGACGTTGGCAAGGAAAAACTCCCTAGAAGGAAGAAGCCTTGGGAGCAACCAGACCCAAAGGGGGAGCCCATCGTCCAGAGGCCGGCAGAAGAGTCAATCAAACAAAACAAGATGACAGAACCAAGTTAATACAGAACATGTGTTCAAATTTCTGTCTCTCTGCAGGGGCAGACAGGTGCCGGCACGGGGTGCTTGATTCTTGATGGCAAGATCAACAGTGGTACAGCAGCAGGGAAGGAAGGAGAGGCATCGCAGGAGCAAAGGGCAGCTGGTTGGTTTTGCTGGCTGCTGTTGTCCTCCACACTTGACTTCTTGACTGGTTTCCACATTCCTTACCATGCCTTAGAGCTGGGTGGTCCACCGGCAAGGAGAAAATGAGAACAGACTGGCCAGATCCGGTGCGAGCCACGTCTGACCGCATTTGCTACACCATCCGCTTCCTTGGCTGTCAAGCCAGCCGCGTTTTAGCCCTTTTCGGGGTCTTTCTGGCATGCACAGAAGCTTCAGCTGTGCCCAGTTTGGACAGCTCCTAGTAACCCGAGGCCCTTTTGTAACCCGTCGTCACACACAAATGTTGCTGTTGTCCTCCCCACGAAGAGCCTTTTAACTATAGGTATATTGTGAATATACAGACACAATGAGCCCCATTCCACAGAAAATACATTTGATTATCTGTTACAGAATTTCTTTTTTGCCCAGACCACCAAAAAACCAGACACACAATAATATTTATTAACATTATTTCTATATATTTCTGAATATACCAATGCAAAGTTTTATGACTGCTCCTTCACTGTGACCCCCAAGCTGTAGATTGGGGATCAATCAGGGCACTCTGGGTTTGGAGGGGGGGGCAGTCTCTGCCAGTGGTTATTGTCCGCCAGGGTTCCATGTGTGTGGAGTTTGCATGTTCTTCCCGTGTTATTGTGGGGTTCCCTCTGGGTACTCCGGTTTCTTCCCACAGAAGAACAGAACACTGAATGGAACAAGTGGTTACAGAAGATGGCTGGATGGGTGGATGGAGCTATACCCAGTGCAGAAATCTGGCCTCAGTTAAAGTGGTTAAAAGGAATAAGAAACGAAGCTGCAAGCAAATGTAGCAAAGGAGGCTTCCAAAAAAGATCTGGTTAGAGATTCAGGGAAAGAAGAGGTTTTGGGTTCCTGTGGGCATGCAGGATAGGAAAGCACCAGCCTGCAGTTACAGATGGCCGTCCCTCCGGAGGATCCATAATACCACAGCGTGCGGAGTGAACACTTCCCACAGCATCGCCCTCCCCGTTTGTGGGGAGCGCGCGTCTTTAAGCTCCCTGGACGGCTTCCCGGAGGCTGGCTCACTGTACGACGGCCTCTCGCTTTAAGCATTCCTCACACGGAGTCCTCTGCTATTAACTGGAGCTGTTCGCTTGGCGAGGTTCTGAAACTGGCATGCCGCAGAGTGCACGTATGCATCTTTAAATACGTTCATAGCCACAAAGGAAGAAACCACTCATGGCTTATTGCATCATTTATCACAGCGTCGCTCCATCTTGCACAACTTCCGTAAGATAACTAGATAAAAAATAATTTGAACTTTGTTCCAGATTTCTGGTTGTGCAGGGAGCCTTCACTGGAGTAAAAAGTATTCATAAATCTTTTTTAAATATGTGCTTGGGTAGCAGGCAGCTGGTGCAAAACCGGAATTCTTTAAAATTCTTTTGCGAATTTTTTTTTGCCGGAGTAACGCGGCGCTCGCACGTTTGAAGCAAAGGCGCAAAAGGAGGAGATCAATAACTCCGATTTTTCTGTGCAATTAGTGTGAGTCATCTTCAGACCATTATCCAGACTGCTGCAGGGGTTTTTCCGAAATGGAAGAACTCTATAGCAAGTAACCATGGGAATATGACTCTGCAAACATTAGTAGAAAACGCGTGCTGCTTCATGTGATCCATCACACTTACGCTCGTCAAAACAGCGACGCCATGCACTATTCCCTCTATTTAGTCCGTGTTTGGGGGGGGTGTTGATCGCTGGGGGGTAGGAGATGTCAGATGACATGTTCCAGATCTTGTATGCTTTCCCAGAATCCCCAAGTCAGCCTTACATTCTCTTTGTTTTTATGCACTTTCTCCCCACTGTGCTGTAAAACCTTTTCCCCCAGTTAAAAGTCCCAGCTGGGTCAGGTGGGTGCAGGGACATCAGAGGGGCATGGGTCCCCTGATAGATCCAGGGAGCCCAACACTTTACAAGGGCTCTTGAACACATAGAATTATATACTGTGATGTGGGGGTGGTGAGGGGCCCCAAAGTGGCATTTTGTCAGGGGGCCCAGAATCTCTTTATACTCTCCCGTACAGTTCTGTGCTCACTGAGGAAGTCATAATCAGTCAGGAGGGTGATGAGTGGCTTAGTGGGTATGGCCTCTGGGCCTGTGACTCGAGGGTTGCTGGTTCGAGAATAGTCACTTTTCCAGTGGACCCTTAACCTCTAAAATGTGCCTGGGGATTAATAGTCTGCCCCTGTGCTTGGACTCCAAAACCTCACTGTCAGCTGTTTATGTGTCTCTCAAAGGAGCCAGATGGGGTTTGTGAAAAGAAGCATTGCAATATACGCAGGCAAATAAAGCTTTTTCTATTATCTTCCTGCTGGTTCCTTTAATAGAATGTTCTCATCAGCCAATAGTGTCATCTTCCTAGGAAAATGATGAGTTGACAAGCCTCTTAGTAATCAGCTGTGGAATTGTATTTCGTAAAGGTAATAAGCTGCTTTATGACTACACAATGGCTTAATTGTTACTTCACACCCCCCCCTGCTGGTTTACAGTTTCAGTCCCATCCCCTGCTCTGTGTGTGACTTTGCATGATCTCTGTGTGCACATTTGGTACTCCTGCCTCCTTTTCACAGTCTTTTCACCTGCCCCTTTAAGTTGGCACAGAGATCAATGCCCACCTCTGGAAGGTCGTGAGCTCAAATCCCCTGGCTGGCACAGCAGTTATATCACCACTGGGCTCTTAAGTACAGACCTTAACCTCTGCTGCTGCAGGGCTGCTGGCAGACTCTGCTACATAATCCTTACTTCTATGTCATTTTGGACAAAAGCACCTATTGTATTGTGGCTGTGAGTAGGGAAGGTGCAGTGGTTAGCACTGTTGTCTCACACTACTGGGACCACGGGTTGGAGTCTCTGCTATGGAGTTTGCATGTTCTTCAGTACTCTGGATCGCCTCCCTCCCACAATAGTCCAAAACATGCTAAGGTGAATTGGAGTTACTAAATCGCCCATAATGAGCGAGCCCTGCAATGGGCTGGTGCCGGGACAGGCTCCCCCACAATCCTAAATAGGACAAGTGGGTACAGAAAGTGGATAGATGTCTGTGTGTGGGTGTCCTGATCCCTGCTTCATCACAGCCCAGCACCGAACAAGCAATTACAGGAATTGGATAGAGGTCGCCTCTGTGAATAATGTGCAAAATGCCTAGTAAGTCTAGAAATTAAAAAAAGGATGAAATACACCACGTCAAACTTTAAATAAAGGTTGTTTAAACATAGAACACATTTTCCTCTAGTATGTACAATAACGTTGCTATCCACGTCTTTGCCGTAAGGCCAAATGGAGCGGCTAATTATACATTTTTATCTGTACCGCTACGATTTAATTTTTTATTGAAATCTATTTATTTCATTTATAATTTAATACAATCCATATGCTTATTTTTCACCTACTTAAGGACACGGTATAAAAAATAGACTAATTTATTATAGTATATTAGTCTTGAGTCAATAAAAATTATGTAATTGCTTGATCTTTATGTCAGAGTAGCAGAATGAGATTTTACATGCATCGGTCCATCTTGTAAACTCTTTTCCTGGTCAAGGTGATAGGAGGAGGTTGACAGTATAGGGCACAAGACTGGGGTACTGCCACGTTCCAAAACTCGAAGGAGACAGCAGACGTAAGGAAAAACCAACAAGGGATTTAATGCAAGGAAACAGGTAAACAAAATTACCATGTGGGGTCAACAACAGGCACAACCAGCAAAAGAGGGAGACAGCCGGGCGCGCACACTAGGATGACATCAATGACCAGACTGGGGAGCACAGGACTGGGAAGCACTCTTATACTTGGCTAATGAGGGAGCAGACGATGGGCAGCTGGGGTGATCCACACGAGGGCTGAAACGAGAAGCAAGACGAATGAGCAACAGGTGTGGCTTGTTAGAGCCACCCTATGGAGAGAACAAGGGGGCAGGAAAGCAGGGCGTGACAGGTACATGCTGCATGAGATGTCGGTTATCTTTAATTATCTTTCAGAATTTCTCACTGAAATACTGTTTTTGTCATGGCTATGTACATAGACATGTTTGACTTCCTCTTTTATTATACAGTTTTGAAGTGCCAGAGCTGCAAAGTGTGATATTTACATTTCTCATCATACAAAGTGACACCCCCCTCTTGTGCTTAATGTAAATAGATCCTCACCATGAAGGTGTTTAGTTACACCAGAGTAGGGTTATGGCAGAGTTCACAATCTCCACGATGTCCAGAGAGATGGAAGGGGCATACACTGAGACACTGCAGTGTAGCCATGCACTGGATGATACCTCAGCATCACACTGTTCAGATGGAGCTGTACAGTGTAAAGTTTTTCTGCTGGCTGGAGTGCTAATCCTGCTACCAATTCCCAAATATTCCCTGAAGTTGCAGGACCTACTTGCAGGGCTGGATAGAGGTTAACATCATACCCAGGACGAAGCAGGTTAAGGGCCTTGCTCAAGGGCCCAGCAGAGTGGAATCACTCCAGGTATTCACAGGATTCAAACCAGCAACCTTCCAATTACTGGCAGAAATCCTCGGAGCCACTATTCCGCAAGTCTTACCACAAGTGTTTTTTGGTCAAGTTTCTTATCAGCGTTGGATATAATATGATACTGAGGACATAGTTAGTAAAATTGATTTACTATATATAGTTCTTATATATAGTTATTCTTGTAGATTTTTTTTTTATTAAAAGAAAAGGACAGTCTACCCTTAACCTATTCCCTAATTACATGTAACGCATTATTTCATTCCATTCAAAACAGGGTCAACAACTGGCTTTGTGTCAATATCATCTATTTGTCAACCTGATTTCTTTAACTGAGTATCCAGGTCAGGGTTGAGGGGTCTGCATGTCAATAGGCATTAATTAAATAAGAGTGATGCGCTGCCATACGTGGCCTTCAAGCTTGCCGGTCAATACTAAAAACACACATCATTCTGCTGTGTTAGCAAAGTCTTAAAGTCGTACATTTCTATGTAGAATATGCATTGCTAGGAATGTTGCTTAAGGCTCAATCAAAAGCATTTGTGTTACTTTAAGCCTTATATTATTTTACCCGACCATCCAAACCTATCCAATATCCAATACCCAAACCTGAACACCATATTTATTGCCTCCTGCTATCTAACACACAAAACCGACGCTGAGCATTTTGCAATTGTTTACGCATAGAATGCAAAGCATCATTAACATTTTGCTTTTATATAATTTTTTTCACATTATTGGTGCAACTGGCACTTTTTCACTTTTAATATCTGTTCTTAAATGTTTTATGTTTCTTTTTTAATTAGAAGAACATGACCTTCTACTCTTAACCTATTCCCTGATTATATCAGGTTGGAGAGCCTGTACTGGTATGTAATATATTATTTAATTTCATTCAAATCAGGATAAACAGTTTTCCTCATGTCAATATCCATGCACCTACCCATTTTTCAATTGTTTAATTTGTAATTTTAATATTTATTCGTGTACTTTTACTTTTTTATTACTATTTTTATTTTATGCATTTATTGCTTTATCTTATTCTCTGTAATGACCTTTATGTATGAAAATGTGCTATATAAATAAACGTGACTTTTGCACAAGTTACATTCATATGCTCCATTATTATTTGATCAGAATTTGTATACTTTCCCCAATTTGATTCTCCACTTTCCACTTCCAGAGATTCATCGAGATGTTATGAGGTAGAAGTAGGTGGGATTAATTATGGACTGATTCCAACCTGGAACACCATTTAAAGATAACCCATGGATTAAATAAACACTTCAAACTAACCTAGTAAATGTACTGGAACACAAACCATTATGCTCTCAGCTCTCTGATCTTCACTCTGATTAATTTGAAAGAAGAAGATCTGAGCAGGGATGTGTTATTTTTTAAATCGGATTCGATGCAGACTTTAAATAGATTTCTCATGACACATTACATTTGCTCCAAAGATCAATGCAGGTAAGCAGCATCAAAGCGACGTTTACCATATGGAAAGAGACTCGCCATGTTTTTAACACGCTCTTATCTGACAAAAAAAACACCATTAGCCATTAAATTGCAAACACCATCCTTGGACCTAATCCTCTCAAGCCCAAAGGATTTTTATTATGGCGTGCTGACACAAAACTAGCACAGAACAGTGACTTTTTATCTCTGTAGTAGCGCACTCAGTTTAAGCAGTCACTGGTCACAGCCTTGACGTCTTTCCAGCCATTATGACTGACAAATTTGGTGGCAGTGACAATGTTGAAATTTCCAATTGAATTCCTTTCCGTGAAGTTCAAGGTGATGGAAAAAACGAGTGACATGAGCACATGGACAGGCTATTACCAGTTTATTTAAAGAAAACTGAGCTGAATCTCAGCATGTAGGCTGATGAAAACCTCTGATTTTATGATTTCCCGGCATAGATGACATGACCCACGATTCTCTCAGAAATACAATATGCTTGTATTAATATAATAATACGTTCCTTGTCTCACTAAAAAAGCAGATACCAAAATCCCATATAGAATAGTATTTCCATATGACCTATGCCCATCCTATCATATACTTTATATAATCCCTAGGTTATAATACATTATACCACTTACTGTACTGTATAATACCTAATACAACGAAAATAAGAGAAAATGTAGCAGCCAAATAAATTACTCGATAATGTAAAATAAAAGTTTTTGTTCTCACACTAAAGGAATTTTAAGCGATGTCCTTGGTTACCAGCACATTAAAGCATTGCGGGTAAGGATCCAGGAGTGCATCTCCGGCATTCGCCAAACCAGAATGGCAGGAGTGGGGAAAAGAATCATAAAGCCATGTTACTTTCAGCAATTCCCCACTAATATGACTGAAAATTTAATTTTCGACGTAGTGCTCAGTGCAGGAAAATTCAAGTGTTGCTCTTTTGGAACATTCTAGATCTTTTTTTCCCCAAACGTTTTTAATCTACGGTTGGTTGAATCTGCAGATGGGGAACCCGCAGATACAGAGGGCTAGCTGTATATAAAACCATGTACCGTTACATGTAACAATAACACAAGATCAACCACAGCAAGGGCCAACAGTGTGGCTGGCTGAAACAAACAAGACTGTCCAATCTTTTTTGAAAGTAATACTGTACTTAAACTGTGAAATATACTAGGAATAAAATTAGGTGCAATTATTTTGAATTTTTTACCCGAAAATTTGTTTCTGTTTAATTCTAAGTGCAAAAAAACAAAACAAAAACAAAACGTATTCCTAAAGTCCTTCTGCAGCTTTTCCACTATGCCTGCATATTCTTCCAGGAAACATATTCACAGCAGGCCAAATACAGCAAAACCTATCACTGTGGATAATGGAGACAGTGGCAGCACGCCTTACCAAAGAAAACTCTATTGAGTTTCATCTTTATTTGCAGAGTAAAAGATCCCTGTAAGTTGGTATAAAGTGTCCAATTTAAAACCCAGCAGTGTCAGGATGTCTCACACAGCAGTGAGTGACTTCCTGACTAATCGCTGAGCTACAGATGTTATATGATGGGATTCTTTATCTCAAACAAAGTCACAGTCATTCGGTCCGACATGCTCTCATACTCTTACATGGCATTTGCCCAGTGTCCTTCAGAATTCATATTACACCATTTCTTTGTCCTCTCCTGGATTAGGTTTTTTCTTCTTTTTCCAGCCTTCACATGCTCTTCTTACGTCCAATTTCTATATTCTGATGTGCTTTCCTCCTCCTCTCTCCTTCTTTCTTTCTTTCTTTCATTCATTTTTTCCTTTGTCTTCCCTTTTTCCTGTTTTTTAATTATTCTGTATAAATGACGCAGGTCTGTATCACAAAACACCCATGTAAAGAGCCTTGGGGAGTTGTGAAAGGCTCTATATAAAAATATACAGAATTTAACTGAGTTGCAGGGCCAAAGACAGAGTAACATTACAAGAAATGCAAACTAAGTAGCTTTATTATAATGACATGTCCTAACTGGACTGTTAAGGGTTCCCATGTGTAGTGGCTCACGTCTAACATATTATGCCCAGAAAAGGCATTTTAACTTAAGGAATGCCTTAGTTTGGAGAAACAATTTACTTAACATTTATACTTTTCACTATGGAGTATATGTAATAGTCTTCAATATAAGTAATATTCATTCAATATTAATTCAAACTTTGGTACTGTCACCTTTGCAATAAATTTAAATAATTGTGGGTGTAACGCAGGGGTGGCCAGTCTTAATGCTCATGGTCTAAGGAGCTGTTTAGAAGTTACAAATAAAAGAGAAACAATGCAATTACACGGTTATTACCCGTTTCCTGCAGCTTGGCTGCGTGGAGAACAGCAGGATCGGACTGGGGCTGATGAGACTAACAGGTACTTAAATACAGAACTAAGGAGAGGCAATAAGCCACAAGCCTGGCTCCTCAGGGCCATGTCAGGGAGGAGACAAGTGGGTCAGGTGGACATTTCGGGCAGGTTTTAATGCCCAAAGCCATTAGGGTGGATTGGGTTTCCTTCGTT
This sequence comes from Petrocephalus zakoni, assembly GCA_026774425.1. NCBI lineage: Eukaryota > Metazoa > Chordata > Actinopteri > Osteoglossiformes > Mormyridae > Petrocephalus > Petrocephalus zakoni. The sequence goes on from JAODKN010000045.1 coordinate 12,044,046, forward strand.
GTTTGTCCCACTTAATTCTTACAATACAAGAGTGTAAATCATGTCCTTAAGAATGTAATTGATTGTTTTTGCTTAACCTTATACTCATTTTGGCAGTAATTTGTTTCAATCCAAAACTGGGGTGTCTCTCGATGCGAGAACTTGCCCGCACTTCCGTTCTTGTGTACTTCCATTGCACAGACTAGTATAAGACTAGTAGTTGGAAACTGAAGAACAGGTGTAGAGAGGATGGTAAAAATCCCCAGGTGTTGTTCTCGCCCCACCCAAAATATCAAGGACACGAGGTTGCATTCTTGTAAATCAAAATCAATCCCATAATTCTCTGCGCCCCAAGTTCATTTGGTACGATCTCTGTGTTCTTGGTATTGAGAAACACCCTTGACCTATATTATATAGAGGGTGGGAAAAGGGAGCTGGATTAGAAGACTTCACATTAAATAATCAAAGAGCTTTAACAACCTGTCCTGAGCAAAGCTGATGCATTAAATGGAATACTATTGGACTTTTCCTAAATGTTACTCTTTGTGGTTCTTCTTTATGGCTGTTCATATACAGTTCCAGTCTAAAATTTGGACACACCTTTGTTTTCAACAAGATAATGACCCTAAGCCCACCTGGAGGTTTTGTAGGTACTGTATTAAGCTATTAACAAGGGAAGAGATGGATATGATGACTTGGCCCTCACAATCCCCCAAAATGAAACCCCATAAAGCTGGTTTGGCATCCAACTTGTTGCCCAGAACTTGTGGAATCTCCTTCAGGACTGCTGGTGAAGCATTCCAGGTGGCTACATCTGGAAGCTGGCTGAAAGATTACTAAAAGTAAAGTTGTCACTGAAGCCAAAGAGGGCTATTTTGAAGAGTCTAAAATTTGATAAAAGTTGCAATATTTCATATGTATCACTTCATTGCCTCAAGGCCTTTTAATATAAAATGGATACCATAGCTAAAACAGAGACAAATGCATTAAAAGCAGATGTGTCCAGATTTTTAACTGTATATCCTCATGAGAGTGGCTTTTGTGGTCAAAGAGAATCTTTCTCCTGGCTATACAACAGCAGTATAATTTGCCTGCTTGACTGATTACCAAGAACGAGGCTTGAAAAGCCTCCTGTAGGTAAACGGCCCTTCGTGTAGCGACCATAACAAGCATGCACTGTTGTGGGGATAAACGCCTCGCACAGGGGCGGCACAGAGAAGCAGTACAGCAGCTACCGAATGAAGCTTTCTGTGCAAGGAAATCAGATGGTTAGATATGGGGCTGTCCCCAAGAAGTACAGCAAAATGTAATTACCATAAAACTTGGGACAACAAAAACAATCCCTGGAAACACAGAAACTCAAAGCTAGACTCTGAGATGGACTAGGAACAAAAGTCAGCATTGTGTGAGGTGAGGGTTCTCCTGGATGTTTTTTTTTCACTCTGGGGCAAGGGGGGACCTTTTACTCCTGGCCAATGGATACAGCATCCCACAAGGAATTCTCCCAGTAATCCAAATGGCCAATATCCCTGCTGTAAACCACAGAGGAACGTTTTCCTACCCAGCTCCATCCTCCCTCTTAAATCAGCCCAGCTGGCTTTATTTATTCCCAAACATTCCAGCCCTTCCCTTCATAATATAATCCTGGCATATTTTTGGAAAGGACGCATGATGTGGAGACCGGGCATTTCTTTTGCTGAAATCCGGCCGCCCACATACTGTATGCCGCTACGCAACTGTCACAATGTCACCACTGAGTTCTCAGAAACCGACTGAGCTTTGATGCAGTACCTCAGGTTTAAAAGTCTGGCTGCTGTGGCAGATTGTCAAATTGAAACTTAGACGTGCAGGTTTTTCTCATGCCAGTTCTATCATCATTACTGCCCCGAGCAGCTGGATGGCTCTTACTTCACTGGTCACGATAATATCAGCAACACTCAGTAGGAGGCACAGAAATTAAATGGGTGAACGTAAATATTGAGGTTATATTTCCCTGATGTCTCAGGGTTAGTTTGTACTGAGAAACTGAAGAACAGAAACAGATTCCCACTCTTCATTTTTAGGCTCATTCGTAGGCAAAGGGGAAGAAAACAGTCAATTTATTGGGCTGGTGGAGTTTAATGGGGTGAAACTATATCTCTTCATATTTATTATTTATTTTTTAAATCTGTTCAAACCATTTTAATTTCTGTGTTGTAAATATCACAATTGCTTCCAAGTTGCAATCTTTGATAGTCCTTCATATTTTGTAATGGTTTATTTTTTTAAGAGGCAAACTGTACCTGTAGAATTTCACTTTACTGGAATAAGAAAAAACATTTTTTTGCAGTCGAGTTAATATGTTAAATGCACGTTGTACTCTACGGTCACAACTGCTGTTGCAGCAGCCTGGACGACTTGCAGGCCATACAAACCCCGCAGGGCATATTCTAATGAAGTTATGTTGTGTTACTGTATGTAATCAGGCTTAATAAACACTCAGAACACAAGCGCTGGAATCTGTGGTGCATGCAAAGTGCGTCAAGTTCTATTATATTGATCCGAGTCTGTGAATTTGCCTCTGCATTTTTGGTTTTGTGTCTCTTGTCAGTCAAATCTCATTCTCCTGCAGATTTACAGTTGCCTCTCATATGCAATATATAATATATACACACACACACACACACACACACACATATATATATATATATCTATACATATCATTACACAATGTATAATTACATTACTTCATAAATCCATTCACTGTTCATAACAGAGAAATCCTACATTCATTTAATCAAAACATTCTGCACCAGCTAGATGTATGAACGGATACTTTTTATTCCATAATTTATGGCTTGCTCCATCTCTTCAAGTGTGCGTGCATGTCTGCTAGCAGCTTGGCAAGATGTAACAGCATCCGGCTGCCACAAAGGATGACAGGAAGCCAGAGGCGAGGCAAAACGTAATAAAACCGTTCCTATTCATTGCGGTGTGTCTATGTGCCTGTTTCACTGTGTTTCTTGCCTGGCGGTATAGCTGTAGCTA
>JAODKN010000045.1:12073368-12092254 GCA_026774425.1 Petrocephalus zakoni
GATGCACACTAGAGAAACTCTTGTAAACTTAACATTTCAGCCCCATCCCTTCAGAGTGGGTGGCCATATCTACAGAATATGTTGCCCTCCCTTGTTGCATCAGTAATTTCGGAACATTCCGGTGGTTACTGAGCCAGCATTACCTTGCTTTGGAGCCTTGCTTTTGAGGTGACCATATTTTCTACTGGAGGTTCGGTATTTTATCAAAATGCTCTAGGTTAAACTGCCTTGAATTAAGCCACACGTCCTCGTTCCTTTCCTCATAGGCTATGTGCTAAACCCCTACTAACTGTGACTTTTACCATTCTATTTAAGAGACCCCATTATGGCGTTCCCATTAAGCAAACCTAGATCAGCTAATGGCTCATTTCAGAACCACACTATTTTATCTTCTGAATTGATGACTTGAATGGATAAAAGGACAGCCTCATTATAGCTGAAGTCTAAGACAGTGTTTCTCCATCCCGCCCTTGGGGACCCCCAGGTGGTCCGCATTCTTGCTCCCTCACAGCCCTTCCAGGAACAGAGCTGTGCCCAGGCATCACAAGGAACAAGGCAGGAGTATATGATGGTTGGGATGGTACTCAAATTACATCAGAGGAGCATGGGATGAGGTTAACCCAAAGGAACAAACTATAGTTATTATTAGATGACCCTTTTCTGTAGGCAGTCCAACAAAACCATGATAAACATTAGAAGACTGGGCTTCCCTGTCCCTAGACCAGTGTTTCCCAACACGGTCCTCGGGGCATGCAAATATACTTGGGGTAAAATGATGACTATTCCTTCAGGATTGGCGTATTTGTGATGAGTGATGATATATAGTTCACCCAATGCAGTGTGCATGTTTCCTTGTGGCAGAATGTACACGGTATTCAAAAACACAGAAGAGAGTGCCCTCTGTAGGTAGACGGACCATGTTTTCAGTGATTTCAATTAGGTCAGGTTTTATTTGGGGGGGTGGTGGGCATTTAGTGACTCCCAGCTTGTGGCCACCCTATACGTTTGTGAGTTGTGAGTACGTTTTTATCATGTTCGTGTTTTTGCCTGAATATCCAGTGTTTCACATGGAATCAATTAAGCAAAAATAAAGAAATCTGGACACGTCAAAGATTCTGGCAAATGATGGAATGCTTGCAACCGGAGGCAACTGTTTCATAGAACATATTACTGTTTCATTGAATTTAACACCTTTCTTAAGTTATTACAGTCCAATGATTCCTAATTCATTTAATCCATTGTGGTTGGCAGTACTGAATGCATATTCAAGTGAAATTAAACTGTTAAATAAGAAAAAAACTAATGAAAAATGAATGAAATGAATCTGAACAACCCTCTTGCAGTCGTACATATAAGATGATAAATTTGCTCTCTCCACCTACTTATGTGTTTACTCGTACAAAAGTTAATCATCAGGCTTTTTCATTATTCTCGTTATTACTTGTTTGATGTTTTGAGAATTTACGAATATTGATGGTTGAGGCTATTGCTGCAAAACGGGCGCCATTAGTGTTTCTGTGCAGTTATTAATCTTGCTGTCATTATTTTTTTCCTACTTTTGTGACTGGGTCACACTTTATCTGGCATTTCTGTGGCAAATGAACATGCTGTTACTTCAGTGGTTTCCCTCCATTATTTTTGCAACGGCACATTGCTGTAGGAGGTGTTCGGCCTACCTCCTCGCCGAACTAATTAACTCGTTAAAAATGAATAAGGCCAGTTGGGTGGCCTGGGAGTTTGGAAAGCTGAGATTGCTCCTGGTTAAGTACAAGTATAAAGTGACTTAAATGAGCCCATGCTGATTAATGGAATGTAGTAAGGAACCTTTTAGAGTATTCCACAAGGAAACAAATTGGTTTAATAGCCAGGTACTGGTAACACAGATGGTAGTATTTAATTTTTAATTCAAGCTGATTTTATACATTCTTTCTCTCTCTCTCTCTCTCTCCCATTTATGTAGTATAGGTTTGCAAAGTGGAGGGAATCTATGCCAGGAACCGCAGGGTACCTTCCTTGAATGGGTTTGCCGACAGCAGTAGGCATGCAAAGAATTGCACACTATGGACAATTTGAAGACACCAGCTCCCCTAGACACATTTTTGGATAATGGGGGAAAAACCAGAGAACCTGAAGGATCTTCCCACAGACAGACTCAAAGCCGGTGGTGTAAAAACAACATGCCGTAACACAACATTAACTCATTCATCCTGCCATCACCATCTGTAACAGAACTATGAGAAATTGCTTTGACAATGGATGATCCGTCCTCTGTGGCGCCGCACAAAGTGGCAACATGAGACTTATGAGTACACAACGCCAAACAAGTACCACCAAACAAGTACCGCCAAACAAGTACCGCCAAACAAGTACCGTCAAACAAGTACCGTCAAATAAGATGGTAAGGCTCTCGCTATCTGCATTGCAGCATTCTAATGAGCATGTCTGTCTCAGTAACAACTGGATGTTAAAGCAATCAGTATCACTGACTGGGCAGCAGTTCTGTATAAAATCATTTGCTTTGTGCGTGACGGCAACTTCATTATAATGCTTTCCTATTTAGCAAATATAAACAATTACATACAGGACACACTTACACATATGAAAAGAGGCAATCGCATGATTTTGCACCCTTAAACACGTGAGGGTACTATTAATATACCCTGAGTATACGCAGCATTTAGCTTCATTATAACATGCATGAGTATTTGTGACAGTGTTTTACATCACCGCCATCAGTCAGTTTTAGGAGCGCATTCCATACCGATGCCCACTGTGTGCTTCTCCTTTTCTCACAGAGATGAAGCAGGAACCATAACATGTCCAGTTTTAAAAGTGATGTGTACTTAGCTTTGAAGCTGAATAATCTCTGAATATATAATGAATGTATACTGACTATAACTGTCTTATCCAAGTCTTATTTAGCGAAATCAAAGCAGGCAGTACGCAATTAATCCAAAGGGAAATCCCTAAACCCCTGAAATTCCAGCCTTCACACCATAAAATTGTATCTATTTATTGGCCAAATTGCTGAATTACGAATTTCTACGTACATGAAATTGAACTTAAAATGTAACATAAGAACTGTATCACATACACAAACAGGAAATGAGAGTGGTGATGACAGGGTGCAAATAACCAGAGGAATGACTTGCTGTAGCCTTACAGTGCCTTGCAAAATATTCCCTCCATCTGGAATTTAAAAGGAATTTTGGTGGGCGGGGGGTTTGGATCTTTTAATTTATACAACACAATTATCACTTTGCAGATGCAAATTATTATATATTAAAAAAAAAGAAAATATATATTAAAAATATATATTAAATAAAAAATATATACTAATTAGCATCTTATTTAATATAGATTTTATAATCCCAGAATCAATACTTTGTACAGCCACCTTTTGCAGCAGTTACAGTGACAAGTCTTTTCGTGTACATCTCGACAAGCTTGGGACATCTAGGCACTGGTATTTTCAATTTTCAATTTTCATGGCAAAACTGCTCCAGCTCCTTTGAGTTGGATGGGCGCTGCTTGTGTACAGCAATCTTTAAATCATTCCAGAGATTAAGGTCTAAGCTTTGACTTGACCATTCCAGGACATTCACTTGTTTCTCATTAAACCACTGGAGTGTTGCTTTAGCAGTGTGTTTAGGGTTTCCTTCAAGAATTTCTCTATATTTTGCACCATCCATCTTTCCTTCAGTTCTAACCAGTTTCCCAGTCCCTGTCGATGCAAAACATCCCCACAGCATGATGCTGCCCCCACTGTGCTTCACTGGTGTTCTCAGCATGATAAGAGGTGTTAGGTTTGTGCCAGACATGGCTTTGTCCGTGATGGCCAAAAAGTTCTATTTTAGTGTCATCTGACCACAGGACTTTCTTCCACATGTTTGGGGAGTCACCAATGGGCCTTTTGGCAAATTTTAAACAGTCTACCTGGCAGGCAGGCTTTTTCTTGGCCCCTCTTCCATAAAGCCCAGCTCTGTGCAGTGTGTGGCTTATAGTGGTCCTATGGACAGTCATCTCTGCAGTAGAGCCGCCCAGCTGTGGACCGCCTGTGTGGAGAGTTCCTTGGTCTTCATGCTGTCACTTGCTCGGTGGTAGCCCTTACTTAGGGGTGTTGGCTCTGGGAGGTATCAGAAGAGGTTTATATATACTGAGATCATTTGACACTTAGACTGCTCACAGGTGGATCTTATTTAACGAATTAAGTGGCCTTTGAAGGTAGTGGTTGCAGCTTCAAAGCAAAGGGGGTGAAAACTCTGTACCGACTCTGTACTGCTCTGTACCCAACTTCGAGTAGCTTCCCAGCCCTTGCCCCAACACTCTCCAGCAATGCCGGTGTGAAGGCGTTACAGGTGTTAGCTCTGCATGCAGTGATACTTGGGCTAAAGCCTCCTGAGGTCTGCTTGTTTGAAGGTCCACAACGATGACTATTCCTTCAGGATGGGCATATTTGCGACTGGTGGTGTTATATAGTCCACCCATTTCAGTGTGCATGTTTCCTTGTGGTGGAGTGTAGTCGGTATTCATAAACACAGAAGAGAGCGCCCCCTGTAGGTAGAATGGGCAGCACAGCACCAGATCCCCAGGAATTACAAATCCATCTGTTCACCACACATTGCTTTATAAGAAGGCATACAAAGCACAGCAGTTCCTCCTGTGCCTCTGTGAGGGTAATCTGACATCATCCCATTTATTTCCAGCAATGGAACATTGTCCAGAAAAATGCTGGGCTGTGTAGGTCAGTGTCCTCCTCCGTGTTTCATCGTTACCTGTGTTTTCTCATAGTCCATAGCCCAATTTAAAGTGCCTAATGCATGTTGTTTGGTGGAACATCACTGAGAAAAGCTGTGATAGAATCATAGTAAAGATTATCAGCAGATTCCATGAGGCCTTGAAAAGGTCACTCAGGTAATCAATGAAAGCCATTTGATTAAAACCTTCAGGAAATGGCTACAAATTTTAACAGGAGCATAAAATAGGCCTTATGATTTTACAATCTAGTTGGATCCTCTCAGAAATTAATCATCACGTAAAACCTTTGCTATATCTTGTTCAGTCCTAAGACATGGCATTTTTATTCTTATGTTTGAACTTAATGTGTATGTATGAGTCTTTGCATGGTGGGACGGTATTACTAGAATATGGTAAAATACGGCCACAAAATTAAGTTAGCATGTCAGTGATTGGACCTCTTTACCAAATAAATGTCAGAAAGTAGATATTAAGCATATTTTGTATCGATCACTATACCTAATACCTAATTTCTCATGACCACTGCACAGCGTCGTTTCCTCTCATGTCAAACAAAGTGATTGTTGAGTCATGATCAAGATGATTGATGTTTAAGAAAAACATTAAAAAAACAAGCTGTCGTTAATCTCTTAAATAACGGCTTTCCATTTATTGTTCATCCTGAGCACTATCGACAGCTGTGCAGGTTATTGATGCCAAGCCTGAATATATTACTAGGAATTTTACTGAAAGTCAGCAGATAGGTGCATGGCAGAAAGTATGAACAGCTTAAGAAGAAGTACAATTTCTGCTTTGAATCATTACTAACTAGTCATAAATTTAAATGGCTATATTTTTATTAGTAATACTATGCGAAATGTTCTTGTTAGACATGCGTAAGGTCTAGTGTTCACACTTGTAAATAACTATCAATCTCTGCAGACCCTTTGAGCCTTAGCCTGTTTACTGGTTTTAAAGAGGAAATCACCACGAATTAATATCAATAATTCAGTATTCTGATATCTGGATTCTGAAATCCGAGAGGAGTTTAACAGAAGAATCACACGATTGTGTTACAATGCAATTCCAACATATTGTGGTGTCTTTTCATTCTGCTCCTTTCGGCCCTACACTGATTGTTGTCACATGTTCCGGAAGATTATAAATTATTCAAGCCGCTCTCTCTGAGGTCGGATTTGTACATACAACTCAGATCACAGTTGTTGTCTCGTTTGTTTGTGACCAGGAATTCCTGCACAGCATCACAATTTGGCAGCCAGCAGGAGTATTTTGAGTTCCCACTATTGAGCAGCTTCATAGTTTTGTCAGGCCTCGGTGCCATTTGCTACATGCGCATATCCAGTCTGTCCTGTAATCAGTGCTTAGCTCTCCGGAACATAAAGTGGAAGCACAAAAAAATCAAAAAGCAGATGTTTTGAAAGGTTTAAGAATCGATACCACCTGGTCTCTCTGCTTTCAGGCAGAGCATTTGTCAGGCAGGGGAGTGTGACTCAGAATTAGGAAAAAAAACATAAGAAATGCAGGGAAAAAATGGAGGGAGAAGTAAAAATAAATGTTTCATCCTCATGAATGTCATTTATACTCTTCTCATAAATTCACCAACTTGCATCTCAAGCTAAGACCATTTCTAACGATATTGCTTGTAGTTTGGTTGCTTCTTGTGCAGATCAGTCTACAAGAAAATCGTCAGTGTAAGATTCTCAGGACTCCATAATTGTCCAGGCAGAAAAGTTATTATTTTGAGAGGCAATGTCTGAAGATTGTGATTCATTTGTGTATGAAATAGTTATGGTATGATTTGAAGGATTCATTGTATAGCGTAGGCTTTTTTTCAGTAATTTTTTTTTAGGCAAAATCTTTAACAACAGACAGAAAGATGACGGTAATAGGATGATAATAACATCTAGTTCTGTGGTGTCAAACAAAGGTGTCATCGAAAGCCAGTGCAGAAGATACCAGTAATGGGTAGAGCATTGTTGTTCTGTATCAGAGCTCTGCCCAAATCAGCACCATGGACAGGTCCTGAGTGCATGACTCACTCCTAGTTGGTACACTTCCAGCTGAATCAGATTGCCTAATGAGCAGGGAACCCACAAGTGAATTTTCTTTTCACTGGGTGGTTCAGGAAAACTCATTAATATTCATGAGTTAGCGCTACCTGATTGGCCAGTGAATGCCTTAGACAGGAAACAAACAGGTAGCGCTTCTTTCATAAATATTAATGAGTTGACCAATGAGGCGACGCTTTTCTTATGTATATTATTGAGTGACCCCAAGCCACCCTTTAAAAATAAAATTAGTGGCCTGCAATGCTGTAAAAGCCAGCGAAGGGCAGAAGTCTGAAGGCAGGTGAAATGACATGTGTCGGTCTGTCAGAGAGATGACCTCAGTGAGGTGTGCAGACCAAAAGATGGAGATCCCCACATCATGTTCTCTGTGAGGAAAGTCATTTACAGGCTGCAGCTGACAGACAACCCCCAACCTGAGGATGCTGAGAACTGTTAAATCTTCTCCCATTGCTTTGGCCTGCTCATAAAGCCTGGCACATACTTAGTCAGAAGAGTTTTCACATCACAGCCTCATTAGTCTATGCCTGCATGTCTCATAAATAATACATGAATGCAGATCGGATTGCACTGTCACATTGGAAGGGTAATCCGGAATCACCAGTTTACCTTAATTGCATTTTTTTTATTGTAGGAGGAACATCACACAATTGCAAGCAATTTGGCTGCCCGCATATTTCAGTTGGCAAATTAGTTTTTCTACTAATGACATAGGCTGCTTTCATTTCATGTAGGAAAATGACTCTTGGAATTCTCTGTTTTACCATATGCTGTATGCAACCAGCTTAGGATATATTGTCACGATCAGCCCCGCCCAACGTGTCTGCTTCCCAGTGTTCCCCTCAGGCGGGGCTTAATGGGCCTCACCTGAGCCTCGTTGTGCTTACCTGATGTGTCAATCCCCTTGTTTGCCTAATCACACCCACCTGGTGTTTCCTCCTTTGATGTCTTACCCTATTTAGTCAGTCTACGTCCGGTTCCCCTCGTCTGTTATTGTTTGAGCTGTGTTCGTGTTTCCTGTGGCTGGCATTGCCATTTTCCCTTCCCTATGAATAAATGCCCCTGCGTGGGGCTTTAGAACCTGCAGCCTGCATTATGGGTCGTTCCTCCCGCCGCAAACACCACATATATAGTCATGGTCAAAAATATTTATATTTTTAAATTAAATAATTAAATATTTGCATTTATATCAGAAAACGCACCACTTCTCCCAGAAAATGTATGCAGTTACAAATGCTTTGGTATTGTCATATTTATTTCTTTTGTTGGCACTGGAAGAACTCAGAAAAGCAGAACAAAAAAAACTAATCTGAGACATTCCACAAATTTGACAAAATGTCAAAAATGACCTGGACAAAATTACTGGCACCTAATCAGAATTGTAAGAAATAATTGTATTTCAAGCAATTAACAGGCGCTGATAATATGGAAATTCCCACTTTTAACCATAAACCCCATGAAGTGCAGCTATAATGCCTAAGAGGAACATATGACATATGATTAAAGTATGCCACATGATATATAGTGCTCACAGGAAGTCTTGGGATGCTTGCTTAATTCTGTATCGATGTTAAAAATTTATTTGCTTCATAAAAGTTGACAAGCAAAGTTTAACATTTTTGCACACATATTCTGCACAGACATTTTCTTTATATTAATATATTATGTTATTTTTTTTGACTGAGTCATTCAGTTCATGTCATTTTGCTACAATTAACTGCAATTGTGTGTAGTGTTTTATGTTATTGCAAAGATGTTACTAATTAAGAAGAAACGAACGAGATTGCTTGTCAGGGAACTCAGAACGGCTCTTTTAGAACTATAAACTGGGTTGCAATTTATTACTACTTGAAATGATTTTTACTTAAAATTACAGATTTTTACTAATGTGATATATTTTTACAAACAAAGGAATAAAGCAATCATTATGTTATAGAACCAACAAATTTTTTTTTTTTTTTGCTAAATTAATCAAGCGTCCCAAGACTTTCTGTGAGCACTGTACATTAATAATCCCATGTTATTGTGAATAGGAATAGATATAAAACTGAGTGGTATGTCCTTGTCTTAACTGATTTAAATGTCTTTTGTTAAACGGAAGAAACGTTGAACTTAAATACTTCAGAGGCCTGAGGGGGAACATTGTTCAAGTCAAGTCAAGACAATCAGTATTGTTTTAGGATATATGATTCATAAGTGACAGATGGTGGCACAAAGAAACAATAACAAATACAAGATAAATATGTAAGACATCAAGACATGAACATAAGACAGAAGAATGCAATCAAAACACAGTTGTGCAAATGGGCAATGAATTAAACAAGAATGTGCAATAAATGGGTTTTGGTTTCCTGCTTTATCAAACATACACTGACTTGGAATCACTCATAGTTGTAAGGAACATAAAGGAAGGCAGGAAGGGGTAAGGGGCGGAGGGCAGAAGGCAGAAAGGGGTAAGAGAGAGGGCAGAAAGAGGGAAGGGGTAAGAGGCATAGGGCTGAAGGCAGGAAGGGGTAAGAGAGAGGGCAGAAGGCAGGAAGGGGTAAGAGGCGTGGGGCAGAAGGCTGGAAGGGATAGGAGAGAGGGCAGGAGGCTGGAAGGGGTAGGAGAGAGGGCAGAAGGCAGGAAGGAGTAAGAGGTGTAGGGCAGAAGGCAGGAAGGGGTAAGAGAGAGGGCAGAAGGCAGGAAGGAGTAAGAGGCAGAGGGCAGAAGGCAGGAAGGAGTAAGAAGTGTAGGGCAGAAGCCAGGAAGGGGTAAGAGGTGTAGGGCAGAAGCCAGGAAGGGGTAAGAGAGAGGGCAGAAGGAAGGAAGGAGTAAGAGGTGTAGGGCAGAAGGCAAGAAGGGGTAGGAGGTGTAGGGCAGAAGGCAGAAAGGGGTGAGAGGTGTAGGGCATAAGGCAGAAAGGGGTGAGAGGTGTAGGGCAGAAGGCAGGAAGGGGTAAGAGAGAGGGCAGAAGGCAAGAAGGGGTAGGAGGTGTAGGGCAGAAGTCAGGAAGGGGTAAGAGGCGTAGGGCAGAAGGCAGGTAGGGGTAGGAAGTGTAGGGCTTAAGGCAGAAAGGGGTGAGAGGTGTAGGGCAGAAGGCAAGAAGGGGTAAAAGAGAAGGCAGAAGGCAAGAAGGGGTAGGAAGTGTAGGGCAGAAGGCAGGAAGGGGTAAGAGGTGTAGAGAATAAGGCAGTAAATGGGTAAGAGAGAGGGCAGAAGGCAGGAAGGGGTAGGAGGTGTAGGGCAGAAGCCAGGAAGGGGTAAGAGGCGTAGGGCATAAGGCAGGAAGGGGTAGGAGAGAGGGCAGAAGGCAAGGCCTGCGGCTGGCAGCCAGGATGACAGCAGGAGAGGTTTTGCCAGGAATCAACAAGACGAAAGCATGTTTGAGGTGGATGAGGCCCACAACATGCCAGTCAGGATGCCAAAAAATGGTGGGCAGATGCCAGGTCCGTGACGGAAGGAGCTCGGGTGCCGAGCGTCATCGAGGCAGTCGGGGCCTGTGCTGACCCAGCCAGGACACGGCGGGAGCCGGAGCCGAAGCAGATAACCACGCAAGATACCAAACGGGGCAGGCAGCGCAGAGGGGGAGTCGGGGGGGTCCCAAACAGAAGGCCAAACGGGAGGCAGGAGCAGCAGGCATCTGGCAGGGGAAGGCCAGGCCAGGACAGGCCAGGACAGGCGCGAGATGAAAGTCCGGATGCTGAGAGCGTGTAGCGTCAGTCCTTTCAGGCACGTGCCTTATTTATAGGCTTGGTTTTTGGGGGCTAAAGGTGGGGGAAGGGCTGTGGGTAGCCAGAGGTGAGACAAAGTCAGCTGAGGGGAGCACTTATTCCCATCACGTGTGTCTGCGGCTCCCACCCACCCCCCATTACAGCCCCATCCGAGGCCTGACACCCATGTCATCTCCTGATGTACATTCTGCTGTGCTGCAGCCGGAGTGGCTCTTTCATTCCTTCACGCCTGCCTGCTGCTTCATCGCCTCCCCATTCCGTCCTCCCATGGATTCTCCAAGGCAGTCCGAGTCTGAGATGTCAGACGATTTTCGGACCTTAGTTAGCATGTCATGTTTTAGCTTAATACGTCTGTTTAACCATTTAACTGATGTACAGGCAGTCCCTGAGTTAAGAACGGTCTGCTTACACATGGACTGGCATATAGCCTATTACATAAAAAATTTGAGTTCAATTTTCTAAACTTCTTTTTGACACTGATGACAACATTGCACGGCTTCTGCAGCCCGTCGGCTCATGGTACCACACAGTACCGTATGTAATCACTTTTATTATTACTGTATTGTCATTATTACTATTATTATCATTTACTTATTGTTCTTGTTGTATTTGTGTACTACATTGTTATTTTTTATGACGTACCTACAAATTCGACTTAACGACAGGGAACAGATCTGTGGCCTGCATGGTGTAAGTGATATGACACTCATCCCGTTTTCAGCACATTTCACCTTAAAATTGGCCATTGTGAATACTGGGATCCTGACAGCGTTTCTGTGCTTCAAGCTTTATGTACTCGTAACTTCAGCAGGAATAACTCTTGCATATTCATTCATAAAAGCTACCAGAATGCGGCTGTTCATTTCACCTGCGTGCCGATGATTGTATTGTGACATGGATTATTGTAAATGGTTTTCCAAATGTGCTTCAGGGGATGATGGGTAATCTTACAGGAAAAGAAGGAGCAAGTTTCGAGGTATTTTTAGTGATGTTCTCTTCTTGTGGATTCGTCCTTTTCATTTTACCAAGATGGGAAAAAAAGTGCGAGACATACTTAGAAGAGCAAAAAAGATATCTAGATGTGCCACACTTTATTCAGAATCGCTACATCATCTTTAATGCTTGGGAAAGTCTCTTTTTTTGCTATCCAGACACTGCTGCTGTGCTATTTACGCACAGCCAAAATTTCCATATCACATATGGAATTTTGGCAAGTGGCCTCACTGAGAATGGAAATTTCAGCATGCCGAATCTGAAATATTGTTTTGGCAAATCTGTTTTTTTTTTATTTGGTAAATAACAGGGAAGTTGTTTGGTGATTTGCCAAGAAATGATTTTTTTTTATACCTTGAAGACCAGTTAATTTCTCTTTTTTATTTGGTGCAATAATGTACAGGCAATCTGATGTACTTAGCCGCCTCACGTCAAGCCTACTTTGGATGCAAAATTATTATAATTCATGAAAGTTTGGTTTCAGAGCAGCTCTGGACCCTTGCTTTGTTACATAATCATGAATCTCCACACTTGCATTCTCTCCATGCCCTGCCTGTGTAATAAAAATATTCCCAAACCATCTGCTGATTTTTTGGTATTTTCATTAAACACTTACGCAGCACTGTAGATTGATCAGGGAAAATTACAATTTAGTTAATAGATCAGCTGGCCCTTAGAAGGATGCGAGCACCTTTCTTATACAGGAGTAACACTAAAAGTCACCCTACCAGAGCTACCTTGATTTTCTAGATGAATTTCAGTTTGAATAACATCTGCACCAAATCAGGGGACCCCCACATTTGCGATTCCATTTAAAATTGCATTTTCAAAATTTTTATTAGACCAGGGCCATTTGTTTGGTAAAATTGCTTGTTTATATTGAAATTAAAAAAGACAGCATGGTTTTGCTCAGTCCCACTCTGTACGGATAATTGCTGGGGGTCTGGGTGAGGGGGGCAGGGATGTGCATTCCCAGACGGGAGAGAGCTGCAGTGGGTCACCACGGATAGAATTCTGGATGATGCATAATTCTCTTGTGACAGAGCAGAATACGGAAATCCTTTATCAACTAGCTTCTCCCTGCATACAGTACATGTCTAACTCAACATCACTGGCCGTGCCTTCATGCAAACAGGCCTGGCATGAAATGCGCTAAGCAGCCACGTGACTGACCCTGCAGCCACCGCTGCTGCTGGTTTTGCAAGTGCTGTGTCTATGCCTGTCAGAACTGCCTGACTTCCCCTGAAGCATTTTCATACATTTCTATAATACTAATAATTACTTAATAATATATAACATATTCATTTAGAACACTTGCACTGACGGAGCTTTCAGACAGATACTGATTTAAGCTATAAATTCAATGTTTCGGTTCACATAAATGAATTTTTCACAAATAGGCCGGCACATCAAATAAACAAAAAAAGTCTGATTAATTTGTTATTTTCTTGAATATCTTTCATATACTGTTTCCTATACAGATTTATTTCTGAAAGACAAAGAATCATCTCTTGCAAATAATCTGGTGATGATTACTGAGAGTTAACGCTTCCGTCATAATTGGAAAAAGCTTGTTCGGCTGACATATCGGTTCACCTAATTGTCAGGTCAGTGATCTCACAGTATCCAGAACTTTCAGGAGTTGTTAGCTTTCAGGGTTAACTTAATAGCGCTCTTCTTTCAATATTAGATAGCAGCTGGTGAGGGAGCCACCCTACAAATTAATGAATATATTTACTTATATGGCGTTACAATCTTGCCCCTAAGGAACGGTGCACAGGGTCTGATTAAAATGTAATCAGAAATTACGAACACATGCGAGAAAGTGGATGCCTGAGCTGAGAAGGGAGTCTGTCCAAAAACCCAGCCCTATGCAAATTGCTCTGATTAAAAACAACCTCTTGACTCTTGGCAGATTGATGGGTCTGCAGTGGCAGGGAGAGGCGGCTGATTGGAAATGGCGAGGGTGCAACCCAATGTGTCCCTGGAGCTCCACGCCTCCTACCCGTTCTCCACTGCATGAATATTCAGGGTATATTGGTTCCATGCGGCAGGCTACCTGATACCGCAAACTGTCCCAAATTGGCCTGTTTGCCCCCTGATCATGCAATGTGAGCCGGGAAGCGCGCCGCACTCCGGGAACCCCGCTGACTCGCCTTTAGCTATCCGTCTTCTATTCTGCTCTTTTTTTTGGTTCCTTTGCACCAGTTCCTCTATCACCCCCTTGCGCTTCATTTTTTTTTTTATAAGACCCACCTTCTGCCTTGGGCTAAGGTGGAAGTAGCTATGCCCGCTTCGCGTAACTATCCCGACCGCGACATTTTATAAGCAGCTTTGGCTTTGGGAGCAGCGGCGATCAGAGAGCCGCGGGAGGCCGAGCCTGGCCGGCATCCCGTCAGGTGGCGAATGTTGTAGGGCCTCCGTCAAATGTCTGCAGTTGGCCTCGTGCCGGTCAAGCCGCAGGAAAATGTCAGGCAAATGGCGCTTACCTCAGAGAATGTTATGTCACCCTCTGAAGCCTGCAGACTGTACAGTGCGACCCGATGGGTGGCTGAGCGCGTACGTCAGTGGAAGTGTGCATCCCGGTCCCTCCCCCTTCACCTGGGAATCATGTGTTCAGGGGAACACACAGAATAAACAGTTCAGCCGCTCCAGATTTACATTAAATGTAATGAGAATCGATTTAAGTCATGGCTAAGGACTCACGCACAGAGGGTGTAGAGTGTTTGTTGTACCCAATGTCCTCAAACTTTATCCTCAAATATGAGCAGGGTGGGAAAAAAGACGGGTAAATGAGAAATATAGATTTTGCATCATTCGCTTTCTGGCAGCCTTGCCGTCAGCATTTTATCTTACAGATCATGTGACCTGAAAGGGTTTGATTGGTTAACAGGGCTCTGCTTACGGAATCCATCAGGAGAGGAGAGGTTCTCCCAAGGGTGGTTTTGAGAGGCCTGGGTTAGAGGCTTATTTGTGTCGATTTATGCATTCTATCTTAGCCATCTGGAGCCGTCATCCTGACTCCTCAGGAGTGAGCAATTTCTGTCTTCCACACTTGAGGCCATATTTGTTACAGAATGCTACCCAGATTCATTTTCATTAAATGTTCCCAAAGGTAGCATAATGGCTTGGTGTTAGAGAGTGCATGAATGCGAGGAGTCACAGTACCATCTGGACTTTGAAAAGGAGAGTTTGCTGTTGCTGCACACATATAGAATCACCCTGGATGGAAGAGTCCAATCTGTTCTAAACATCTATCATCTAGCTAAGTATCTTTGTCGGGGTGGATGGAGATTATCTCAGACAGCATCCGGCACAAGGCTGTGATATACCTTTTACGGGACGACACTAGATTGCAGGGTACATGCATAATCATGGGGAGAACATGAAAACTGTACACACACTGGAATGTATGCATAGAATAAATTTAAATATACTTTAAATCTGTTGACAGATTTGTGGCCATGGCTAGACAATGATTAGCAAAAGCACAATCTTTGATAGTATAATAGTGTCCCTATTCTCACGTGAGCAGATAATCCATGTCAGTTAGGATTACTTCAGGTTTTACAGAGTACTTTAAAACAGAAAGGCCCTTAGGCTTGGCTAAATAGGTAATTTCTTCTTGAGTTTTAATTAATTGATTTCCTTGATTCAAAAACTCATTCAGCTGTTTCACATTATTATCAAGTGACACATGCATAATTATAGGAGACTGACCAATCAGCACACAGCAAGAACTCAGTGCTTAAGTGAAATCCAGGTCCTTTTAATTGACACAGTAGTTTGCAAATCCTGTCCTAGTTCAAAGTCTCCTCCCTGACATAGATTATCTGGTCACCCTACCGTATACCTCATAGTATTTGCAACCCCTGAATCCCAGTTTCTTGTCACACCTGTAGGTTGGGAAAAAAAAAATAGGAAAGGAGAAGAACAATAAACTGCGCTGGATACTGAGCAGTGGGGAAAATGTGCAGTGGGCACGCTGTGAAATTGGGGGTTTGTGAGTTTCTGTGACTCTTTATACTCAACTGGTTGGTTGAAACTAAATCTTGGTCTGGATTTTTACTTTCAGGACCTGAACTATCCACCTGTGGGCTCTGTTAAAAGTACCATTGTTAACAGAGTAGAGGTGTGAGGCACTGCCTTTTGGGTTTCGCCCATCCGCCTTCCAACCATTTATCCTGGTCGCGGAGGGGGCCTGGGATTAGTTCCAGGCCCCAAGCTGTGGGTACCTCCTGGATGTGATGCCAGTCTATCATAGGCAACGCTTCTTGGATAATCATTTTCTCCAAATCACTTATTGTGTTAAAGCCTGGGGCCGCAGTGGCTCATTGGTGTTGCCTCACACTTCCAGGGTTTGAATCCCACCTGTGCTCTCTGTGTGGAATTGGCATATCCCTATGTTATGCAAATTCACCTCTGAAAATGCCTGTAGCTTGCGATTGTGTGTGTATAAGACCCATGATGGACTAGTACCCTAGCTTTACACCCTATGCTGACAAGGAAAATAATTGATAAAGCCTCCCCAACCTGATTTATTTGTTTACATCGTCCAGATTTGTCCAGAATTTTAGCTTCAAGAGACTTTACTACTGTGATACCATGATTGAAAATAGTCAAATATAGTATATTGCATTTTCCCATCCAGTCTCATGCCATATGCTGCGTGGGATAGGATCTAGGCTCAGAGCCACTCTGTACTGGGTAAGTTGTCATGAATTGATGGATGGTTGGATGGATGGATGGATGGATGGATGGATGGATGGATGGATGGACGGATGGATGGATGGATGGAAATTAAATGTTGCTCATTTTCATTTGTAAGTGGAAACCCCCATGTTTTCACCATGTCACGGACTAAATTAAATGTCTAACTATGTGCCATAATACTTTTTCTAATTCATTCATCAATTATTTGTGCCTCAGCGGTCATGTATGTTATGGTGGGCGACAGTGTCAAATAAGTACATGAATTTCAAATGTGTCGTAATTATGAACGTAATCACAGTGAAGGAAACATGAGTTTAGGGTGCCATGGCAACGCAGTTGGGTGCCTGTTCACCCTTCACAGCAATGAATGACATTGGAAAAATGGTTGGGTATTATTGGCGTTTGTAATGAACTCTCCTCATCATACAGCTAACCTGTTTCCAGTTTTCATTGGGCTTATTGGTATGAACTTTGCATGCACACGGGAGAGCAGAGAGTGTTCTGGGAGAATCAAGTATCACCTAATGCTAGGGATTAATTCTGGTGGAATTTTGTGCTGCATCATTGATTAATTGATTAAGACTGTAGTGCAGTACCCCTGACTGATTTACCTTGGATGGAATGCCTCCCTACGGATAAATAGTACACAATGTACTATATATGTTCGATTTTATTTCTCTTAAGGTGGGTTGCGCTAGTCATGCCTTGATATTTTTATTAAAGGATAATTTGTCAAGTTTTTACAGAAACAGCTGCACTTGAACTTTTGATAAGCTTTAAGCTTTGGTCGGAATACAGCGAAGCGTTGTAATTAATTCATAATTATATATTCAAAAAACTTTTGTGCCTGTGTATCGGGAGCGGGCGGTGCTGTGCTGTGTCATCCATAAGGGGCAGCGAGTGATTCTTCAGACTGTGACCCCATTACCAGCCCAGCACTGGTTGTTAGCGGTAAGGACTGCCATAGTGAACATTTGCTGAGAGGCATCGCGGGGGGCACCTCGTTTTCACTCCATGACGGAGGCGATATTGCATTCGAGTGCACTTCCTCACTCGGGGAGCACTTTTTAGTTCATTTCTCTTTTCTTTTTTCCCTTTCACACTGAGTGTTACTCTCCTCGGCGCAGTCGTCTGTTGTGTAAGCCGGGGAAAAAGCATCCCACTCGTCGGCCACTTATTTCTCTGAATATGAGAGGGTCACAGACAACACGCAGTGGGTAAAAGGAGCAGGACGCGTGGATGAAATTCATATCATAAAGTACGCAGAACATCTACAAAAAAAAAACTTAAAACAACATTAGTGGTGCCTATTTGGGACATTTTGTTACCATTTTGTTACATGTCTGTAACTATTTGATAGTTACTGTTTACTTCCTGAATATTGTAGAAGGGCTGGCAAAAAAGAATCCTGATTTATCAGTATATACAGGCCACATCTAGGCCTATACATTGAGTTAATCAACATATTATGCTCAAGTCTCAGGCAAATGTTGTGGAGGCTGCAGTAGTGCCCAGGCAGAACCTGGTGGCCCATGGAACTACAGAAATATCTGCCTAAATACAGGCATGACCTTCTAGACAAGCAATGCCCCGATCACTAGGTTGGTGCAATTAATCACTTGATAAATGGTCAACCCATTAGGCAGCATAAACAACCGCCTAGGGCACCTATCTCCTTAGGGGGTACAACATAACAAGCAAGTTTTTCTTTGGCTCCTCACAGCACAGGCTTTGACCGGCACTGCATTAAACTGGAGCAGTTGTGCTAAAACAGAGGCAGGAATCACAGATCGGGCACTTCTATGAATGACTGACTGCATTAGATTTTTTCATCAATTCTCCCTCGAAAATGAATAAATCATTAGCGTAACTGAAGTCGTATGGTTTTATCTACTGAAAGTGAAAGTGTAAAAGGCGAAATGCTTTCTCTTATATTACAGCGTCTAAACAACCATGAAATATTCTGCATGGCTGAGGAGTAATAGATGTACAGGATATTTTGCCAGTTGTAAATGTTTTGATTGATTCTTTTTATTCTGAAAAGGCCGACAGAAAAAAAGGAAATGTTTTTTCTGTTCCATAGTAGATAATGAAATTGCATCTTGGATGTTGCACAGCGCTTTGAGGATTAGTGTCAGTGGAAGGAAGGTGGGCGCTGGGTACCATTCTGCGTTGGCCCATCAGCATTGCTTCCTGGGTTGTATTGTCTTGCACTACAAATGACTCCTTCGTGATCTGACTTGAATGGCCCGACCAGATTAATGTGAATGAAAAAACGCAGCCTGTCAACTGTGCTGTGAGTATTTTAGCAGGGGTTCTGCCTTCATGTCTCTGTTAAGAGCAGCCTGAGGGTGTGTGTGTGCCATTTTTTCGGTCTCCATAAGAAGAAACACTATCACAGATAAAAATCTGTGATTGCAATCAAAAAAGTAGAGCTGCAAAAAGTCTTGTATTATGTTTCGGTTATTTATGGTTCAGCTTAGGGCTGGGTAGGGGTTAAGAGTGTCATTATGTCATATTATGTTAGTGGTTTCCCATAGAGGTATGTTAGGATAGGATAGGATAGGATAGGATAGGATAGGATAGGATGGTACTTTATTAATCCCTTGGGAAGGTTCCTTCGGGAAATTTAGTTCCAGTGCA
>JAODKN010000045.1:12096301-12107221 GCA_026774425.1 Petrocephalus zakoni
CGCTGAGCCGCACACTACCCCCAGCGTACTGTAATGCAGTGTACCGTAATAGTGCCAAGCATCACTGATCATGAAGGCAGAAGCCTAACGCGCTGAGCTGCACACTACCCCCAGCGTACTGTAATGCAGTGTACCGTAATAGTGCCAAGCATCACTGATCACGAAGGCAGAAGCCTAACCCACTGAGCCGCACACTCCCCCCAGCGTACTGTAATGCAGTGTACCGTAATAGTAGCAACACATCACTGACAGCCCCATACCTGTGTGCCCTCTAGTTAGCCACCCTGCCAGTTCCCCACCTGTTACCCTTTAAAGATCTTTAAAGATCCATTTGGTTCACCTCACAATGGCATGACCAGTCAATAACAAGAATGCGTGAGCTCGCTTCTCACAAGATTCCCTTCCCCAAGTTTCTGTGCAGTGATGTGCCGTGCTCCCCAAATGCACAGCAGAAATGGCCTGCTGGAGTCATGTGATTTGTGAATTAATAGAATTATCAGACAGTGCCCCTTCTGTATAAAGAACAGCCAGACTTGCACGGCTTGTAACATACGGTTTATGTTAATTCTCAAAGCATCTGGAGCCTTTCTGAAAGTAATGTTCTGCAGTCATCTGTTCTCCGGCTCCATAAAATAAGCCAAAAAAGGCAAATACAGCCAAGAAACTAGCCTGCAGCTTCAGTTGTGCAGAATGAACCAACAGCATCATAATTCCTAGATAAACAGATGTATAGATGTTGTTTCTTATGACAGCCTGAAGGGATGAAAGACTGACCTGGTTACTTAGTGAAGTCCATAATTATAAGAAAGGCTAAATGAGAACGCTTTCGTACTGGAATAGAGAGATTATTACGTGCCAGAAAAAGTATATTCTGTATATTCTGCCCATTTTAATTGAAGGTATATTCTTTCAACTTTAAAGATTCAGCATTATACTGCTTTTTAATAATTAGCTGAGATAAATAGCATTACATCAAAAGAAGCTTTCACTGATTAATATCAGTCCAGACTCTGGACCCTTCATTATGTGGATGTGTATCATTCATGTGATTTTAATACAGCCCTTTTTATGTTTGTCCAGTGTAGACAATCTGGTATGTTTTCCACCCATCTATGGATTTCAAAGTGACACAATTTTCCCCAAACTGTTGGTTTTCCTGCAGAGATCAGTAATGCCATTACTGTGTTGCTATTCACTTGAAACTGATCACCAAGGATACAGTTGCTTTAGGCCAGGGTTTTCCAACCCGGTCCTCGGGGCTACCCCCATACAGTCCACGTTTTTGTTCCTTCCCAGCTCCCAGCACGCAGGTATCATGTACTCAGTGGCCTTGATTGCTTGGTACAGTTCTTCTGGGAGCTGAGAGGGAATAAAAATGTGGACTGTCTGAGGGTCCCTGAGGACTGGATTGAGGAACACAGCTTTTCAGTTTGTGGGACAGAGAATGGTACACATTTTACCTTTGGTAGGGTATATATTTCCTCTCCAACTCCAGTGTGATCTTGTGGAGTCTCAGTGGAGTTCCATGCTAGTGCACACAATGAACCCAAAAGACTGAGTTCAAAATCCCAAAAGTTCTTTTCCACTGCGAGGCTGAGAAACTATTAAAAACCGTAAAATATAATTCAGAAAATGGTAAAGCTTTACTGAAAGCTGCCATCTATAATGCATTATAGACGGGAGCTTTATAAAGCATCCATAATGTATAATAAACATGGCTTTAATGTGTTATGCCTTTTTATAATTATTTATAGCCATGTTTCTAATGCTTTACGAATGCCTTATGTGTTATGTTGTATTCATAGATTCTTATAGACATGGCATTCATACTGTACAGTGTCACCCAGAAAATTTAAATGATATAGTAGTAAAAATGCAATTTACTTATACATCTTTTAATTTACACTTCACTGAAAGACTACAGATCATTTGCTTCTCCCAAATTTTACCAAAGGTAATTGTTCACAAGACTTGTTTTTTTTGGACAAAATGGCCCCATACTCTTATCTACACCAGTACACACTCTGGTAACAATTATTTCAAGTGAATCATACAGTACTTAGCAGATAGTGCTGTGATGTTTTGACATATAGGCAGATAATGTATGAAGTACCTGCTACAGGTTAACACTTAAATGTGTTTACGAGTATACCCTCATAATATTTGAATTTGTTCATATTACATATTGTATTTTAACTGGCTCTTTCTGCATAGAAATGCACGTGATTTTTTATTCTAGCAAATTCAGCCAGACTTTGCATTCGGCTGCATCCATAAGTCACCCGGTCATAAGTATGGAGGTACCCACTCCTGCGGCCTGCTCAGGCTGAAGGAAGCACTTGATGCTGTTCCGGCTGTGTTAATCTTCAGTGGGACCGGTTAGTACATGCTCATATAGCACCTCAGAGATCTTCATCCCACTAGATCCATAGATCATCTATAACTAGGTGTCACGGGTCCATCACTTGCAAAAAAGGTGCAATTGCCGTTCTGCCTTACATGCTCCATGGATCTTTCTATTAGTCTCCTCTGCACAACCTGCACAGGCATTTCCACATCCTGCGGCACACACAGGCGTGTGAGTGTGTGCACAGTAATGACCTGGCATCCCCTGCCTTTGTGCCCTGTGTTTCCTGCGGTAGGCTTCCTCTATGACCCTGTGCTGGGTAAAAGGTAGCTGAGTAAATCATCCATCCATTCATACATTTTCTGTAACTGCTTGTCCTATTCTGGGTCGGAGGGGGTCCAGACCCTATCCTAGAGGCCACGGGCACAAAGCAGGGAACAACCTAAAATGGGACACGAACCCATCACAGGCCATACTCATATACCATCCACTGTAGGCAATTTGGTAACTCAGAGAACATGAGGTGTGAGATGCCCAACTGCACATTAACAATAACAATACCCCAGGCAGGGGGGTACAGTGGGGACGGAGGGGGTGGCAGTTAGGACGATTCCCAGGACCCCTGAGCGACAATAAGATTGATCTGGGTTGGGGGCCCAATATGATATGCTTTCATGAAGCCCAAAATCTCTAACAACACCGCTGACCCTAGATACACATAAGAGGAACCTGACGTAACATCTCTCAATGCTGGTAGATGCCTTAGGGGAAGAAACGTCACTCTTTCCTTCAGCGGAAACCTTTAATTGCATCATTTGCCCGAAATGCAGTAAGCCAGGTGGCCAGTTCGTTCTCATCACCTTGTGACACTTCTGACATCCACAGTGGTGTGACCCAGCTGGAGTAGCTTATGCGTCCGTGCTCCACTCCCAATGCATTAAATCCCAGCAAGCCCTAAATGTTTTTCAGAAGAACATCTAACTGCAAGCCCGTCCGGAACGTGGCCCCAATGGTTTCCTGATTTCCTACCAAGCTGAGGATCCTCGATTCTGTAATTACTCCCCGCTGGTCTTGCGTTCGGCCCTCCTCTGACTGTCAGCTATCTGACGGATACTTTCAGCTTTCATGCTGTTTGCCTGAGAAACCTGGCATCCAGGAAGCAGAGATTTTCATTCAATTAGAGGTATTTTCAAGGGTTTTATTAATATTATTAATAATAATGGCACTTTTATTGATTCCTGTGGGGGAAATTCTCCTTTTGCCTAACCCATCTTCATGGCACATATGTAGGTGAGAGCTGGAGCTGGGGGTTAAGGACTTTGCTGAAGGGCCCCCTGACATGTAAATATTCTGCCAAAGCAAACCAGCAGTCCTCAGCTCCCAGGCACAGCTAGATGCTTGGCCTGCTAGGCCACGTGAAGGGAAACACTGAGTTTGCCTGGTGTGTCTGCTAGTGGTGTAATACCAATACCAATTGTTTTCATATTATGCGTGCATTAACATTCACTATTGATTAAAGAAATAGCATTTTTGATGTCTAACTAAACATTCCGTGCCTCTTCAAAGCTGACTGTTCCCCTCTATATCGAACATATCTTTGAATCTGTTTGTTTGTGTCTCACTTTTTCCATTTAATAAAAAGCATGGTGAGTGCTCTTTGAGGGCAATTACCGAAATGCATCAAAGTTACACAGATGTAGAAAAGATCAATTATTTAACTCATAAGAGATGAGTATTGTTTCAGTTACTAAAGTTTCCGTTTTTAAAGGTCACATATAATCACATAGTCTGTACCTTCCCTTATCTTCCTGTGCATTCCTAGATACTTTCTGGGCTTTGTCGTGTAATCCACTTGCCAGGAACTGCAACTCAGGTGAATGTGCGATTTAATATGTCAGCACCTTTTTATTGCATTATATTTCCTTTCACAGTCAGCAAAATGGCTTTAAAAAAATTATAAAGAAATAGTTCTCAAATAAGATTTCAGAGTGATTTTAAATTGGATCAAATTCATAATTCAGAGAGTTTTGGCCAGTGATTAGTCAGCAATCACTTTATTAAAAAGCTTCTATAGAAACTTTCAAAATAAAACTTTTTGCTGCTCAGTGGGTAGTGCCTCACACTTCCTGGCTGGGGGGTTCAAATCCCACCCCTGTACTGTGGGAGGAGTTTTCCCTGTGTTTCCTCCCGTGGTCCAAGGACATGATGTTACATAAATTGGTGTATCTAAATTGCCCATAGTGTATGTGCCCTGTGAGGAATTAGCATCCAGTCCAGGATGTTCACCTGGCTTCTGAGTTCCTTGGATAACAACCCTCACAATGTTCCCTCTAACAAACTTTATTTTCAATGACCTCTTGCTTTTTTTTGCAATACTAGTGAGTGCTCATGTCTGTCTCCACCAAGAGTATTGGCTTTGTACCGTAATTATTCCCACCTCCATCTGGCAATCTCTTTTCTCAAAGGGGCCAACTTGTAACACTAGATTGGCCTTCAACAACGGAAGGCTATTTGGCTTAAGAGCTTCTTGATAATTACAGTCTTCAGGCACCACTGTAATTCAGCGCTGTTTATAAAATTGTCTCCACTCTACCCAAGACCTTCAACCATTAATCACTAAGTGTTAGTTATACTAGGATGAGGCTTTGCACCTTTCTGACAGCAAAAATTATGCCCTTCCCTTAGACGCTCTTCATGAGAAGGTGACCAAATATCCCATTCAGCTACATCTTCTAAACACACAGCCATTATTTTTCAGCAATTTAACAAATTTACAGCTTTCCTAAGTCCCTGCTCAGTATTTTGACATGTAATATTTGGCTCAGTAAAGTAACACATACATTTGTCCTTAGCAATTAGTTTCTTGGTTTTAAATAGGATGAAAATTGATAACTCCTACTTTCACAAATGGCCATGCACCAGCCCTGCGCTCCTTGGCCAAGCCTGCCATTTTCTAAGCACGACTCATGATTAAAAACAATGTGCAAAGACGTCTAGTCCTTTTTAGCATTTGGGCCTTATTTTGCGACTTAATAGCCCTGTGACTGGCACTTTACAGCCCCAATTATTCCCAGTAACATGCTTGTAGACATTCATTGCTTTGTCCTTCCTGTCAAGCTCTGTATGTGGGTATTTATGATAGCACACACATTTCCTACAGTAATCCTGTATTACATTAGCTATTTAGCCGATGTATTTCATCATGTAATGCCTTATTTATGCCAAGTTAACTCCAGTACCTGATTCCCATCACCAGAACATTCTTTCTTTGTGTCTTTGATTTTGTCTTGCATTGCAGAATCATTTGCAGCAAAGTTTCTGCACACATTTCTGTTCAAAGCGTTTTCAGTGAGTGACCATCAGTCCTTAGCATTGCTGTCCAGTCTAGGATTTTGTCCATGTGTATAAAAACAAGGTCCTTTTGTTCATTTTTAGTGAGGCAGTTCTAGTTGAGGTCTCTACAGTGCCCCCTTGTGTATTGATCTAAAAAGCACAGTCTACTTTTAGCTCTGTATTCTGTCCCATTTTCTGAAGCCCTAACAGGGGTCTTTCCTCTTCAAGTGTCTGTATTTTTTCCTGGAGGCATAAAAACATCTTTTTTATTATTCCCAAGAATTTTCAGTGTAACTTTCTGCCTCTGCATCATGGTAAAAATAAAAGCTGGAAGGACGTTCACACTGTCTTCACTGGTCACTCCTACTTATAAGCATGAGCTTGCTGCAATTTGGCTGACTCTAAAAGGAAGCATCATTTTCATTTAAATGTGTCATAAAAGCAATTCGATATCCTATTAGCTAGATCTGTATTTAAATAGGCTCATTTTTCATTGTTGCGTATGTGCAGAGCAAAGCCTTTTAATGACCACATTTTTTAATCAAACAATAAAGCACATCTTTGACAATTTTTCATCCATTCCCCAAACCCTTTTATACTGGTTAGCATGGGACACAAAAAGCACTTAATTAAATTATATAAACCTCGCAAACAGGGTGCTACGAACATCCATCCATCCACTGTTTATACTGCTCAGGGTCTCAGGTTGTCTTTAATTGGTGAATTATATCTCATTATTAGTGCAGAGCCCTTCCTGATGTAATAAGTGTGGTAAGTGTTTCTGCATTGGAGTGAGTCAAACGAATCATTCAGAGAAGGTCATTGGGGAGCCTTCCTATATGGTCCATGATTACTGGACTTCTGATGTTCTCCCGCGACACCTTTACAGATGAGTACGCCAGTGCAGATTAGCCACCCAGTGCCACAGAAGGCACCCTGCAGATGCAAGAGCGAGTCGAGAAAAAGAGAGAAGCAAATGATGCCTGTGTCTGTAAGATCAGTGAAACAAAGCTAGCAGTTCCCTCTTTTAGGAATATGAACGATGTCCAAACTGGACGGGCACATTTCCAGATACTAAAAATATGGGTTAACACCCCCCTCCCCCCGACCAGGTCCATCATCAAAAACATTTAAGGTGGACTTATTCTGGACAACCCACAAAATTTATTTATGGCTATGGGCCTGGCCTGTGCCACCAGTTTAGCTCAAATTTGGCCAGCGTTACCATAAAACTTGGCTTACAAGCACTGAAACACTACTTGCATAGTGACTGTACCAATGCTTGGCCAAATAGCTTTTCTTTGCATGCTGCATAGAGATGCATATAAGAAACTGCAGTCAAACGACAACATCAAGCCATAAATATTTTATTTAATATTTTAAGGATGTTTTACAGTAAACATATTTATTATGAAAGGCCAATTTTTCATTCAACAGACTTTTGAAAAACTATGTGTCGCTTTTCCATTCTCTCGTCACAAATTGTAGATTTTCAGGTCTGTAAGAGGATTTGTCTTTATTTACTGGATATAAAAAATTGATTCAAAGCAGCTATTTGCAGATTGAAACATACCTTTGTGTTAAAGTGTAAAATTAATCAGAAAGCAATAATGTTCATTGTGGAATATCAGAATGTAATCACTAATTGGCTGGTGCATCCCAACCTGTCTTCACCACACTTACTCCAGAATGCACATACTGTAGAGACAGACAAAGTACACAGAGGAGGGAGTTTT
This sequence comes from Petrocephalus zakoni, assembly GCA_026774425.1. Lineage (NCBI taxonomy): Eukaryota > Metazoa > Chordata > Actinopteri > Osteoglossiformes > Mormyridae > Petrocephalus > Petrocephalus zakoni. The sequence continues at coordinate 12,103,718 of JAODKN010000045.1, forward strand.
CACATCGCTCTGTCCAGAAGAGCCTGAGGACCCAGGACTGAGGAATCAGCAAACTCCAGACAGGCAAGACGCAGCCTTGTGAACCAACCGAGTGGATCTGTTGTATCTGAAGGGGTAATCTTGCCTCTTCTAATGGAAAAAGGATTTTATTCTCCAAGAAGAGGGCTATTCCTGGTGTTGAATATCAACTCTTTTCTTTTTACCTTGGGCTGTATACTGATATTACATATTCTTGCTTTCTTACCACATCACTAAATTAGGGTGACCAGATAATCCATGTCAGGAAGGACACTTTGTGCTACTTCAGGTCTTACAAACCACTTTAAAACTGAAAGGCTCCTGAGCTCAGCTAAATAGTTCAGTTCTTCTTGTAGTTTGACTAGCTTTTTTCCTTGATTGAAAGACTCAGTTTACATAACTTGTCCTAGCTCACTGGCATGGATTATCTGGTCACTTTAACTAAATAGTGAGGGTGAGGCCTTCTAATTTCCTTAGCAGTAGAGATGTACCATATCAGATAAAAAAAAACAGATGGAATATACTAGCTTTTCGTTGTGGTCAAAAAGAATTCATTTATTCACGTTGTGAATGAATCAATATGACCTTATTTTTGCAAAAAATTTGCCAGTTGTTGTTCAAATGATAGATTTGGGTCCTAGAAGCATGTTTCTTAAGAGAAAATCAATTGTAATAAGATGTATCAGATAGACAGGTTCCGGGGAAACAAATGGTTTATGTAAGTTTTTTTTGTATTTCTTCTGAATAAACAAAATTCATAACGATTTTCCCAATGGCCGTATTTTGTATATCAAAGTATTTGCAAGGTCATATTGATTATCTCATTAAGTATGAAACAACTTAAAGGTTTATGAAATATATAGTGAAACTAAGGGGGAAAATCACTACAATTTACAATTTATATAATAAGATCCCACAGCTTGTATGTAGCTCTGGAATGTTGACTCCAGAATGTAGCCTGATCTTTACACATACTAATATACTTCACCATAAAGTATTCTTAGGGCATTTTTAAAGACAGCACAAAAACTCTCGCTGGGAGAAGGAAGGAAATGCTTTGGAGTGTCAGTCACTGTGATTCAGGCATGACAATGATGGCAGATATGTCTGTGCTGTTTAAGAACGCTTTACTATTAGGGGGTTTTGCTGACTACAATACAGCACATTACTCAACATAATGTATAAATGTGAAGTCTGAGTTTACCACTTTGGAGTGAATCTGCCAATAGTCTGCAGTGGCTTTCATGAGTTTTATACATTATTCAATTCTCAGTGAATATTAATAACTGATACAACATGTAGTAAAAAGAGTATGGACCTAATCCCAAATATTCTGTTTGCAGAATCCTTTAAGATTCTGTCAGATGGTCCTCTGTGAAAACGCCTATCGGAATGCACAACTTGGCCATTCTATGACTGCAATATTTGCTTGATACCAAATGTGTTTCCATGCCGGTCAGTGTGAAGTCCAATATAATCAAAGATCTCCAAGCCCATTTTCCGATTCCGCAATGGTGGCAGTCAGGCTTTATGTCACACCGGCCAGTCAGCTGAAGCTGGACTCCTGTCTTGTTGTATTGCATGCTGGTTTGCATAGGAAGTTGAAAGCAATGCATCAGACTTTTGGCTGGGCTTTCGGGTGACCTTTTCCATTATGTTTTTGGGCTATCTACCCTCTAGATTGTCCAAGATTGATCTGGCCTTTCAGACCCCATTTACTTTGTTATTGTTACACTCTAGCTCTCCATGTCATTAATGATTTTTTTTGTAAGTGAAAAACTCTCGTTCCTAAAAGGCAGGTGATTTTCCCCTCCTGAAATCTGGGTGAGCTTGTCGTGGCGTCATGCCAAGGACAAACAACAGGGGGCAGCACTTGGTTAGTCATCAGGAAACACACCTGTCTGCTTATGACCCTTTCACACCTGCACCATAAGGTATTAAGATGCTATACATAATATGTCCTGTAGAGTATTTTCACCTTATTTATGTAAAGGTTTTTTGTAAGTAAATTGATTTGAGAATGCACTAGAAATCATAACAGTATTGATTATGGTTATAGTTTCTTACAATAAAAAAAATGAGTAACAATACTTCATACTGTAGTATTAGTAATACCTTTCTGTTTCTAAAAAGTATGGCAATTTGGTTAAATTAAAGCTAAAAAAGCTAACAAAATATTGGAGAAGCATTGGTCCCATGGAAATTGCAATAACTCACATATGATAACAACAGGTAAAGCAGGGTACTATTGGTAATGTCAAAAATCAGACTTATTAAAAACAATCATTGTAATTGCTTTCAGATGCAGGGTTGACAACCTTGACTGGATGTCTGTCCCTTGAATATTTTATAGCTACAAAACAAATTAAAAATATGTAATATAAACAAAAAATTATTATTCCAATAATTATCCAAACTTTCCTTTTCACAAGGGTAGCATCAATTACAAAGAGCAGACCACTTATAAATTAATACATTTATAACCTCGTTCTAAAGAAAATATTTTGGTTTCTTGTATTTGTCATTGAACTGTATATTGATTTGCAACCATTCATCCTTGGCAAATTCTAAGGAGCCGGAGGGTTTTTTTTATAATATTAAGGAATTACTGAATGGGACTAATGTTGAGAAAATTACAGTAAATGAATATTGGTAAATTGATTTGAGAATTAAAAAGAAATCATAACTCTACTGATTATAGGTATAATTTCTTACTGTCATGGGTTGGTGAAATGCAGGAATGCGGGAACCGACATTGGAGCAAAGAAGAATCTTTATTGTAAGGGGCTGAACAGAACTAGAAATGAGCAGGATTGCAAGGGGATTGCAAGACAAAACTGGGGAACACAGGACTGGGAAGCACTTGTATTCAGGGCTAACAAGGGAGCAAATGAGAGGCAGCTGGAATTATTCAACATGAGGGCAGGAATGAGAGGTCAGACAAACACCGAACAGACGTAGTTCATTAGAGCCAAGCTAAGAGGAAGGGCAGGCAGGCAGGGCACAATTATCAAAGTTGAGTAATGATATTTTATAAGTATATTGTCCATTGTGGTTTTAGAGGTAGGGACACCGTTGATTGGATGCATGTCTCATTTGATAGCTGAGCAATAAAACAAATTAAAAAATTATCAATCACAATGATGGGGGCAGTTATAAATTAACACATTCATATTTGTCAAATTCTGAGCGATTAGTTACATATTAAACTTGATTATTAAGGCTGATGAGGAATTGCCCTGTGATGGGTCGGCACACCGTCCTGGGTTATTTACAGTCTTTTGCCTGTAGCTTCCAGGCTCTGGACCCCTGCGACCCTGAATAGGACAAGTGCGTATAGGAGATGCATGGATGGATAATAGCTAAGCTGCCACTCACCACTAGGTGGGGACGAATCTAAAAGGTTAAGCAACTTTTCGGGGCCACAGTCCCGATTCCAAATTTGTGAATCCCTGCACATCGCTGTTGAGGCCTCCCAGACCAGAA
>JAODKN010000045.1:12132110-12142554 GCA_026774425.1 Petrocephalus zakoni
CCAATCAGTTGAGCATAAAGAGTCACAGTCACAGAGTGCTCAACTAGTTGGTTGAAACAAAATCCTGGTCTGGACTTGTACGTTCTGAACCTGAAATTGACACCTCTGTGTGAGTGTGCCCTGCGATGGGTTGGTGTTCCATCCTGGATTGTTCTCTGCCTTGCACCTGTAATTTCTGGGATAGGCTTTGCACCCCTGTGACCCTGAATAGAGTTTGCGGTTACAAGAAATTGATGGAATTAGCCCTGGCACCAAAGATGAGGGCTTTTATGGCTATGTTTTTAAAACATTTTATCTTTCCATTGCTAAAGCTCGTTAAAGATAAACCATCAAATAAAACCATTGCCCGATCACATCGAATCGACAAGCGCGCAGCGGCGGAGGCCGAGCCCCTGCACAAGGAAACAGTCCACGTGGTATGAGATTACGTAACATCCACAGATATCACACAAGTCTGTAGCAATCCCAATAACTGCCACCAGAGGGGGATATCTCCACAAAAATGTAAATTAACTAAGCGCTGCTTTATTGGCATTTGAAAGATGAGGTTACATGTTGTACATTTTACCGGCGTATTAAATTACATATTATTAATATATTCATCCCAAGTCCTATTTTATTCATGAATGGCATATTTTTTTAATGAACAAAGGGCTCTGATGAATGCATTCGCTGATGTGAGTGAATGATTCTTCTTTGGTAGAACTGCTCTAGCAAAGACACCTGTTTGAGCTTTGTGTGTGAGACCAGGGGCTTGGAGAGGGGTGGCAGTGCTGTGGTGAAGGTCATGTCCAGGCTCTGGGTGCAGACCTTCTTGGAGGTAAGAGGAAATGGGTGGGAAAAAACGAATGGATTTTTTATAGCTCTGGGATAGTCTATGTAACACGGTTCATTTTGCAACCAAAGGGCAAGTACAAATGCAGGGGGTGCCTATTTTTAGCTTTAACTTTAGTTTTCTTACAGTTATCCCTCCTGGTTCTCTAAAATACTTTCTTATTTTGACATGCACCTTTTCCTCACTCGCTCCCACTTTCCAGAGACCCTATGAAGTCTTTGTACTTCACTCCAAAGCCTCTTATGAGCTTCAGAGCATGCCCTCCCGGATCCAACCGGCAGTGTACGTCAGTGGCCATTCAGAGGTGAGACAATGTGGCTTTCAGGAAGCCAGTGGGCTGTTTCTCTTGGGAGATATGTGTGTTAAGGTGGAAAGTTCAGGTTCAGAAAGTCTCCAGACCAAGACTTTATTTCAACCGACCAGTTGAGCATAAGGAGTCACATTTACTGAGTACTCAACTGGTTGGTTGAAGCAAAATTTTAGTTTAGATTTTTACTTTCTGATCCTGAACTGTCCACCTCTGGATATGTGTGCTTTGCAGAATCAAAATGCATACAGATGGTCAGAGGCAACATGAGCAAAAGACATAAAGATATAAACCCAAGAGCACTGCTGCCTTGCCCTTGAGCACTGGGTACATACATTTTAGTGTGAGGGACTCAGAATTAGCCACAGAATAACACAGAAACACCTGGTCAATAGTGTCTGAGATTTCATGCCTATATATGCCTGGCCTTGCAACCAGTCTTCACTGGTTGCACTTTCCATCAGCAAGAGCACAGTGTGAAGGTTGAATTAGCAGAGCAATAGCACAGCTGTACATAAAATATTGTGATCCACACAACAAAATGGGAGACATCACGGTTCCAAAGAGGACACGCTGTTGGTGCACGTCTCGCTGGCACATCTGTGCCACAAAAGGAGGATGTGCACCATACTAATAAATTACCTTGGTATAAAGCAGGTGTTTCAGCCCCTGTATATGGAGGTTGCCACAGCAGTGCCATGCTGTCATAAGTGTTGGTACTTCTGTAGACCCAGACAAAGGTGGTGTGGAGGAGCCCCGATGGGGAGAAGAAGGTGCCGGTGTGGTGGATCGTGGTAGCTATCATCGCTGGTCTCCTTCTCCTGGCTCTGCTGAACTTTATTTTCTGGAAGGTACTGCAGACTGTCATGTATCCCATGTAGCAGGTGCCACAAACCTGGACTTTATTCTTGTTTAGTGTTGTTTTATTATTAAAAGTCAGCTTCTTTGGCTGTAATACAAAAAGTAATATTTAAAGGATGAGCCTTTGCAAACTGCCATTTTCAATATACTAGACTGCACAAATCAATAGCTCCAATAATGTGTTTTATAATGTTACTTTTTTTCTACAGTTCAATTACAGTTACAGTATGCTGAATAGTAGCCAGTGGTGTGTAACTAGGCAAGTTGCAGTGTACAGGCAGTGTTGGGGAAGTTACTCACAAAAGTAATCCATTACAGACAAGTTCAGGTCTAGAAAGTACAACTCCTGACCAAGGTTTTGCTTCAACTAACCGGTATAAAGAGTCACAGCCACAGAGTCCTCAACTGGTTGGTTGAAACAAAACCTTGGCCAGGATTTGTGCTTTCTGGACCTGAACTTGTTTGTAATGGATTACTTTTGTGAGTAACTTCCCCAACACTGTGTGCAGGCAGACCTGAAAAATCATTATAACCATGTATAGACATGTGTGCTCAAATTTGCCTGTGGCTTATCTTCATGAAACGCTTGCCTTACAGATTGGCTTCTTCAAGCGCAGCAGGCCTCCAAGCGAGGACGACACCCACAAACTCAACATCGAGCAGAACGAATATTCAGCAGCCCAGCCCAAAACTTCGACTGATATTTGAGCCACCTCAGGTGTATCCATTGCAAGTAGATTCTGGGAGCCAAGTTCTTTAGGGCGTGTCAGTCAATAGGGGCGGCAAGGTGGTGCAGTGGTTCTCACTGTTGCCTCAGACCTCTCAGACATGGGTTTGAGCCCCCATCTAGGTTCTGTGTGTGTGGAGTTTGCATGTTCTCCCTGTTCTGTTGTGGGGTTTCCCCCCACAGTCCAAAATCATGCTGAGGTTAATTAAAGTTACCAAGGTGTGCATGTGTGAGTGAATGGTGTGTGCCCCATCCTGGGCTGTTCCCCATGTTGTGTACATAGGCACTGGACCCCTGTGACAAGCAATTACTGAATACAGATGGGTATCAGCCAAAGAATGTGTGTTGTTTAATTATGACTATGTCACTGGAACGCCCAATTCTCCTAACGTTGTAAATTGAAGTTGTTAGCCTGCAATTCTGCAAATTTTCCTCAAGGTGTCCCAATAGGCATGCTGGCTTTGGCACTGCTTTTTAAAATAAGCTCAGATATTGTAGTTTGTGCAAAACAATTACAGCTTGTCTATGCAAACAACTGCCAGTCATTGTAGCATATAGTAGCAGTCCAATAATTGAGTACAATTGCTTGATGCTTGACATCAGTAATTTTTCTATAAACATTTGCAAAAACACAGGCGTACCAAAGCCGCGCTCAAAACAATAACAGCTTCACAAACAGCAGGAATTTGATTATAAAGTTTCAGCCAACAATCCACCAATATGTTTTCCTAGGAATTTTGCAGCAATCCTCGCCGATGTAGGCTGTTGGTGGATTTTCATTGACCCTTCTGTCCAATTAGTCCCATACAAGTTCTGAGGGACTGAGGTCTGAAGACTGGACAAGCCTGGTCATTAGTCATTAGTCGTCTTTTGCGGTTCCTCTTGGCCGTGCGGTTCTTGCGAACGTTTTGGATCGCAATATTGCTGTAGAACAAAGGATTGCTCTTCCTTCTACAGAACGACTTTTACTTATCTTTCAGAAAACTCATTGTTTTATTATGTAATATTTTGTTTGTAATAGTCTAATATGCAGAAAAAGACAGCGCTTCCTTATATTAATGTATATGATTTCAGGGTTCTCTTCATCAAGTCGACATACATACATTAAATTCATATGGGTTAAGATGATCAATTGAGTATTGGTAGTAACAGTAAAAAAAATACATTTATATTACTGAACAGGAAAATCAATGATAATAGATTAGTAAACACTGAGTAATAAGTAAGTAAAAGCTCCCCCAACCCCAGCATTGGCAATGAAGGGCAGCAAAATGAAAAGCAGTAATGAATAATAAGGCAAGACACCCTGGTCACAGTTGTGTTGTCAGGAAATGTCTAGCTTTACTTGATGAAGAAATCGAAGTTAAAACATGATAAATATTGTATGTATTTTCTGTATTCAAGGGACTCAGACAAGGACATCATTGAAGCTGAATTCATTTAATAGAATATGGATAATAGCTGTCATTTTCCTAGGTTTCCCCTCCCCTGGATGTGTCACATTGATGGTCTATTCTAGCTTACAGTTTTCAAAGCTGTATGTGAACTATTATATACAATATGTCACAATTCACACTGCATTCTGGGTGCAGGTGCAGAAAGGTGAAATCTGCGTTTACAGATACATATTTCCTGGCTTTATAAGGAGAGCTCTGATCATTGGGAAATCAGCAAAAGGTACACAAAGAGAGGGCATTTGTGCACTGAAGGGATATCCTCCCAGGTCTGATGGCATCTGCATTTCCTAAACGGCCATTGTCCTGCTTCGCGGTTATCCTGTTATTGTAAAGGAGGTGATGTGACCTTTAAACACGTTCGTTTCCTTTGCAGTTCTTTTTCTATAAATTTGGAAGAAAGTGTGTCTCCAGTTTACTGCAAATTCATTGTAATGACGTTATCTGGAATAAAGTAAAATGATGTTAAATACGTAGCAATTAATATTCTGTAATGGAAAAAAATCATATACAATGTAGTTGACAAATGTATGTAGGTTATATTGTATGATACGGTACTGTAAACTGCACTTGGCGGTTGTGTTAGGGGTATTATTCAATCCATCCGTATATCGACTTTCTTACCACCTTTATGCTGGTCAACCCCGCAGGTGAGCCCACAGGCTGTGGTACACGCTTTCAATTAAACGAATTACAACATGTATCTTGTAAATGGATGGGAAAAAATACATGTACGTCCGCGTGTGTATGCCTTGAGATGCATTTATTCTACCAACGCTGCGATCAGTACATTTAATCCCACTGCGCATAAAAGCGAAGGATTTCGTCATCATTACATTTTAACTGGTAAAAAACCGGCCTTGCGACTCGCCGGGTGTCCAGTAGGGGGCGTAGGCGGACGCCGTTTCCCCACCACTATCCCCTCCCACATAGGACAATGGGAGTACAGGCGCGTTTGGAAGGGAGTGGGCACCCAAGGCAGCGATCGGCGAGCTCCCAGTACCGACCCCCAAAACAACATGGACGCATGGCTGCCTGCTCGGCAATGCTGATGTCGCCGTGAGAATGCCAGCCCTGCCCATCTCTCGTTCGCTTTTACTCTTCCTCCTTCTGAACAACCCCTGGAAAATAGCACTTGCTAAATCCATCCCGGATCTGGGAGCGATTGGTAAGTTTGGCGCTGAGATCGAGCATTAAAAATGGTTTTAAAAGACTGAAATGAATTTTGCGGATGAAGAATTGGATGCTTTTCTGATAAGAAATGCTTTGCCTTTTTGTTTTTAATTTCCGTTTTCCTTCAATGTGCATTGATATTGGCAGGAGGCTGGGGTGGTCTCTATAGATTATGTAATCGCCGCAATAAATAGTGTCCATTAGAATGATAACCGTGTACTTAAATTCAAAATTCAAATTGCACTTTGGAAACAAAGATTTTAATTTGAACTTCTGGGCTGTGGCGTGTTAAATGTTAATATTCGTATCATGGATGTTTAAACGCAAGCATCAGAACATACACTCAATACGTTCCAAAGCGACGCATATGATTATATCGCTCTGGGGAGAAAGAGGAAGTCTTATATGCTCAAAATGCATACAATTTTTATTGCTATTCGCAGTGATAATCTTTTATAGTACTCCTATGCCGACAGATGCATCAATAAAATGTATTTATATATACACATAGCTGTGACTTATGCACCCAAATATACGATGTACACATGTTTGAATGTTGGTTGTTATACCTTTCTGCTGTACTAGCTATTTATGTAATACGAAGATGTTTAGGTTTAACGAAAGTGTTATCTTGGTTTGGCCGGTGGTTTTTATTAATTTCACGCCCTGTTCTGTTAATTGGAGGAACCAAGAACTGCGTTTGTTCCGTTTTACCCGATTGTACTGATCGGTGAATTAGACTTTTTACACATTTGCACATTCTTTAAGATCATAGATTATCAAAGAGTAGCTGGTGTATCAGATGGCTATAGACCCAAACGAGGGCTTTAAGGCATTCAGGTTAAGTTATATATATTATTCATAGTAAGTAAAATATAAATATGATGTGATTTCATCGTTTGGAGGTTTTTGGGGTCACATGCTATAGCAAATATTAATCTTATACCAGCACTGGTCCTTGCCGATGTGGCGCCCTAGGCAAGAATCGTCGCGGGCGCCCCCTGTCCGAGGCAAAGTGAAATTGGCTGGAAGTTGGCGCCCTAGTCACCCACTTACGTCGCTTATAGGATTAACCGGCCCTGCCTTATAGTTGTAGTTTGGATCGAAGTTTATCTTTCTTTCTCCTATTCAAAAGCAAATATGAATTATATTGAACTGCTCGTGGTGATGGTGCCCAGTTAATTAAATTATAAGGTACATCCATTGATCCATCCATTGTCAAACAGCCTTTCCGTGTGACGGTCATGGTTGAAGCATGTATGTGGACCTTGAAGCTCTGGGTCACTCAGCTGTCCTCATTGCATAGAATAATGTTGACTGCTGCTGCTTAGGAGTGACACAGAGATGCAGTGGTTAGCACTGTTGCCAGGGTTCCAGTCTGCCCTGTAGCTCCATGTGTGTGGAGGTTGCATGTCCTCCATGTGTCATCGTGGGGTTTCCCCTGGGCACTCTGGTCCCCTCTCCTCCCCCCACAGTCCAAAAACCTGCTGTGCTTAGTTGTAGCTCCCAAATAGCCCGTACTGTAGGTGTGAATGGTGTGCGCGTGTGCTCCCCATTCTGGGCTGTCCTATAGGCTCTGAACCCTTCAAGGCATTGGGTGTAAATTTGTACAGCGGGTTTCTCCCTTCAGCAATGTATTTTGTTTGCTTTTATGGCTTTTTGGCCTCACAGGTAGACCATTAATCTCTGCTGCCCTGCCTTCCCTGAAACCTCCTGAAAATCCAACACGCCCCATTCCAAAGGATCAGTGTCAAGCTTTTTGCAGCCTACAATTACCACAGTCCCGTAGCCATGTGGCCCTGTTGTGCACAGCGTAACTGTTACCACGGTGACTTTACCCTTACCCCTGTACTTTGCATCCTCTTTCTGCATGCTTAGTATCCAGGTGGCTATTAGTTTAAGGCTGAATGTAAGTATAACCGGAGATACCTTAACAATCGCAAAAGAGAGACAGGCTGGATTGTTATCTTTTGTCTCAATTTATTGTACCTTATGTGATGAATAGTTATTTGTTGTATAAATCCCATAATGCAGTGTGTCATTATGAGTATGTATACATTCCCTGGACATTGTGGATGTTACACTGATTACTAGTTCAGTGTTGCATTGCCCCCAAATGGAGGAGGATGTTAATTACAGACAAGCTAACTTCTTGCAGTCAACTTGCGTCTTCCCTTAGTCATATCATGACACCTTGTATCCTTTGTTGATGGGAGATGAACTGAGAGGATTAAAAGATGAAGTATATTGTAATGGTTCTCAAAGAACATGGTGTCTGCTCAAAATCCAGCAGTCAGTTTGTTACAAGGGGCTCTTGGTGTGAAGGACCAAGCCTTTTCTGTAATAACTGACAAACTAAGTGCATACCCAGTGGCATACCTGGTAGCTAGGCTTACTGTGCATGGAGGAGAATGTTCGCTAACCTTGAGCATCTACGGAAGTGTATCTGTATGTTTTTGGAAATCGACAGGTTTAAACAATGAGACTTCATTCTCTGCGATGTGACGCTTCAGAAATGTCGGACGTGAGGGAATGGCGAGTTCCCGGAACCCTTATCTTATGATGAAGAGCACGTGTCATGGATATAAATCCAAGCAGAACTGCCGTGTTTCACGGACAGGAAGGGAGTGTGCTTAAATTTACCTTATAGGGAGAATTTCATTGGTTTCGTGTTTTTGGATCAAAGCAGACAAGCATGTGATGGATTGTCATGAACTGATTGTAGGTACTAATTCCTTGGCAGTTCTCTCTGTATCCTTCAGATGTCAATTCCAGGTATTGAACAAAAGGTTTGAGCAACTGGTTTCACTTATAGGACTACAGTGCTCAGACAGAGCTGATCTGCCTTGATTATGTCCCAGTAGGCCTTTATATATTTAGAATTACTTGTCTGTCTTTCTGCAGTGAATAAATGATTGACCTAACCAAGCTGTCACCGTCTGGAACAAGGAATTATGGGAAATATTGAGATAAGGGAGAGGAGACTTCTATGGAATCTGAAATTAGAAAATCTGGAATCAGGAGTATGATGAGTCATGTTTGCTTTGAAGTTTTCGCAGTACAGACACTCTGAGCTTTGAAAGAACGATATTAAAATGCCTGATATGATTTTTTATGTTTTATGGGGGACAGTTGCAGTTTTTGCTCAGTACTTATGGTTACGGTTTGGTGCATTCATTAGGCTAACTAAGTGTAGTTTGCTTTTCTACTAGATATAGGAGGGATAACAGTGGATATTTTTGCAACCTTAGCTGAAAACATTCCGCTACCCTGCCTGTTCTTTCAGGAAAGGAAATGTGTGGTTTGCAAGTGTCAGATTACAGTACCTTGTTTTCAAACCCATCTTACTCGCTCTTTAACCCTTTTAAAATAGGAGAGCTATCATTCGGAAATACTGCCATCTATCAATACATATTGGTGGTGCTCAAAACAATCAGACCGATCTTTTTCTTCGAATCACTCTTTTATGATGTGAGTGTCGTGTGACTGTAAAACATGCCATTTCTTATAATTGCTCTATATAAAATGAAATAGTTGGCATATTTTAGCTAAATTATTATATTATTATATTATTATTAATAATAATAATAAGTAAAAATATAAGAGATTTCGCAAATGTATGCTTGATTTTTGATGAACTACACCCGGCTCTCGAGTTTGGAAGGGGTGAGAGTCCCTGCCCTGGTTCAGACTGCCTTCCACCCCTACAGAAATATTTTTATCAGATTACAGATTGCTGTATTTTTCAGGGAAATAGGTGGCAGATCTTCATGCACAAGTAAGAAAACAGAATTCAAAGAATGTAGAGTCCCGTGACTTTCCGAAGACGGCATACACTCATGCAGTCATATGTAGCCGTCACCTAACCTATGACTATTGAAGGTCTGTGGAGATCTAGTTCTTTGTCTACATTTTTAAGAAATGGACTGATATCTGTGTTAACGTGGGATTACCATTCAGTGACAGGGCAATTTGGAACAGTACTCGTCCTTCATTAATTAAATTGACACGTTAACTGAAAATTCATTATTCTGTAATTAATCCCCAAGCAGTGACAGAACTTGCCTCATTTTAATTATAATTTACTGCTTCTATATATGATGTCACTGTTTAAATGTTTGGCAGGTGTATCACTTGTCAAGTTGTTGAACTCTGGACACCAGGATTGGATTACCTTCTTAAAAGACCAGTGGGATTTATTGTCACTGATGTGTACCTTTTTTTTAGTAATCTATGTAACAGTTTAACTTGTTCCTGGCCAATGTTTGACAAGTAGTAGAATGATCAGTTTGATAAGTCTTATTACAGGCGCATAATAATTCCTGGCTTGCAGGTCAGGACAGCCCTACATCCAAGAGGCAATACTGTTAGACGGCACAAGATTGACTTCCCAGTGTTCCAGAAGGAGCCCTTCTCTGGGGTGATTTATCTCCTTGTTCTTTAAGGGAAAGTGGGCTTTCACCTCCAAGACCAATTGTAGGGGAACAGCAAGTTTTCAAAGGTACGGAGTTAAAGAAACCAATTTGGCACGTCCCGGCAGATAGATTGGGACAAGTGAGGCTGATTCCAGCTGGCAGAGCCTGTCATTTCTGTTTGTCGCTCACAAGTAGCCCACAAAGCATTCTGGGATTCTTTAGCGAATCGGTGTCTCATCGTAGGTGCCATGCCCTTTCTTAACCTCAGTGTTTCAGGAACTCTGTGTCACTGTGGGGTCAGATAACAGCAGTAGGTGCCCAATGAAGCTCAGGTGATATTCTGTGTAACCCAAAGGAAGGCTACATGTTTCTCAGACAGTAGAAGGCTCCCTCTAGGGATAGCCATAGAGGACTGTCTTTCAGGTACCTAGACTATTAATTAAATTTAACCATGTAAATAAGTGTGACTATCTGAATTACCATGTCAGCTTTATTGTACCTCTCATTGTTTATCCTATATGATGTAATATCAACTGAAGGAATCTGTCATTATATAAACAGTTTTTTTATACGCTAGTCCTATCTTATGTTAATGAATTTTTGGTATGGACTGAACTGAAAGAAAAATAAATTGAGAGAATCTCTTGAAACGATTGCCCAGAACTCCCTGCT
>JAODKN010000045.1:12158741-12178162 GCA_026774425.1 Petrocephalus zakoni
CTATGTAGGTTGCATCCTTCGCAGGAGGCGGTCTGTGAAGGTGTAGCCTATGTAGGTTGCATCCTTCGCAGGAGGCGCTCTGTGAAGGTGTAGCCTATGTAGGTTGCATCCTTCGCAGGAGGCGCTCTGTGAAGGTGTAGCCTATGTAAGCTGTGTTCTTCAAAGGCGGAAAAGAAAGTGTTGTTAAATGGGACAGTCTGGCCTATGGATAATTTCCAGCTCGCGTTACCAGCTGTTCCCGCCCTTACCCTTGAGTCACCAGGCACCACTCCTATTGCCTGGCCGGGACACACCCACTTTACTTCTTCGCAGTGAATTTTGGGATGTGTTGGGCTGCAAAAGGATGCATTTTTAAGACTGAATTTTAAAGGAGCCTTCGAAATGGAACAGCCTTGCTGCACTGCTGTGATACATTCAGCCTTTGAATGCAGCCTTAGAAGGACCCAGCTCCTGAATTCGAACACAGGTTCACAGTTTCAAATCCCAGAACCCTGAACAAGGCCCTTAGAGGTCTACCTCCACCTCACTCCTCACCTCACTAGTTCTTGATTTTTTTTATCTTCTCACCTGCACCCCCCCCTTGCAAATCCTTCATGCTCCACCTGGGGGCAGGGGGTGCACAATTTTGAAAACCTTTGCAGTGCAGGGTTGTGGTGAGCACATGCTGTGAAACACAGGGCATGAGGACAGCCTCAACCAAGAGTAAAGTATGTGCACTCTGCCATTTCTCTGACTTCCCTGTTTTCAGCAATGGCCATTAATAGCTATTGTCGAGTTCCTGGATGCCTTCTGCCAGTTTATCGGCTCAGAGTCGCAGACACTCAGAAAAAGTGCTGCCCTGCTCTAGACGATAGTGAAAGGCTTGCCGCGACTTTAAAGAAACCGCTGACACCTGGATGCAATTTAAACGCCGGGCTACAGGGCACAGTGGCGCTCGTTTTATTACTCGCAGGAGACATTGTTTAATGTAGACCCCCTACCATGGTAAACATGACAGACAGATGGTACGCGGGGGGAGGGGGGGGGGACCCACTAATTTTGAGGTTTGGAGCTAACTGCGCGCCAACTGCGACCCTGGCGCCGAAGGGTTAAACAGACCCAGCAGCCCCGTGCGCTTCGCCCGGCTGAAAGGCCCGTTGTGCGTGGGCCCGCCAGCTTTCAGAGAGCTAGCACCGGAGCTTCCTGCTTAGCTGGGGGTTTTGTATACCTCCCGACGGCCTGAAGAAATGCAAAGCTTGTCAGAATAGGCCTCTTGGGTGTTTGCAGCCTTCCGTCCAGATTTCATTTTCAAGAATCCGATTTAATCTGAAGAATCTCATCACGGTTTCCTGTGCTCCGTGGGATGAATAATCTGCGTTTCCCTGAAGAGGTTCGCGTCGCACTAATATTAGTGCGCTCATTTTCTCAGTGGTGTCGAGTCTGAGTGCTTACGGCTTTCAGTTAGTCGCCAGGGGAGGATTTTGCACACGCCATTTTGTTCCCGGGCCATACTCTTAATGATGTGTCAGTAAACAAGCTACTTTGGTGCTGTTGTATTTTAGCCGGGGGGGTCCAGGGCTGTTTGATACTCCTTGCTAAGTTCCCAATTTAAGCAGAGGGGGAAGTAGTGTCTAAAACCCCATCCACAAAACAGCGGGATGCTGTAATAATCTGGTCTGATTCTCCGTAGATGTGATGGTATAAACTCTACAAGCAGTGAATAAATTATCCCCACCTTCCTGTTTTTTGTGTAGAGACACTGTTGCCATGGTAACCTGCTCAGTGACAGAAAAGGGTGGAAATTAGTGAAGGATGGGCGGAAGGGAGAGGGGGAAGAAGCTGTTTCTGCTGTGTCTTGAGGTCCTGAGAAAAAGCCCATTGGCTGTCCAGGAGGGATTAATGGCACAATCTTCCTTGTGATTGGATCTCTCAGTACAAAGTTGAGCAGAGAAGTGAGCAGTTTTAAGTAGATCAGCAATCCGGGGGGCTGTATGTCACCAAAGCTCAATGTCAGCCCCCCTCGCTAGTGCCTCATCCACCCGAATTTTGGCAAGCATACCCAGGAATAGGTTTAATGATAACATAATAGTAAATATTATTATTTTATTATTATTATTGTTATTATATAGATATAATAGTTTCTGTAGTTCAACAAGTAGAGCACTAACAATGCAAAGGCCATGGATTCGAATCCCTGGGGCGCGCACATAAACTGTACCTCACTGTACCTTGAGTCAGTTCCAAGTGTCAGAATAATCAATAAATATATTTAGAGTGAGAGGAAGTAAGCACAACAGCTGCGGGGAGGATTTCATTTCTCCGCGACGTGACGTTGCGTTATCGAGAGCTTTGCGTGAGGCTCGCTGACTGGCGCGGGAGCGACTTCCAGCGGCATGGCAGAGCAGCGGCGTGACCGTGCCTCGACAGATGGGCACGTACGAGGGGCCACAGGGGCAGCTTCTCAAATCCGGGCGTGTTCCGAGAGGACCACCAGCACCTGACTGGGATCGCCTTTTTATTGGTTCCCCACCACCCATCTCTCACTCCCCTTGACCGCACACAAACTCCGTCCCCTCTCATCACTCTTGCTTAATAACCTGCAAGGCCCGCTCACCCTGAGATGCCAAATCCATCCAGTCTGTCAGATAGGGAGCGCTCAGGACAACACACGAGTCCGGATAAAAGGCGCCTCCAGTTCGTCTCCCCTGATCTAGCTGTTGGGTGGAGCCTGTGGTTTTGGGCTCCGCTAATTGGCCGGAGTAGCCATTCAGGATTTTTCATTTCAGTGGGCTCTGCTGTGTGCAGAGCAGCTTGAGATGGGGAATTAGTATTCGGTCTGTGTCTGTCGGCAAAAACGGGGATACTGGCGACAGAGCACAGGGCCGGAGAGCTTGAAATGCGATGTTTCCGACCGCGACCAGAGTTGGCATGTGGGAAGGGTATAGGAATGCCCCAGCTGAGCGCTAATAAACTCAAAATGCCACTTTCTTCTATTAGAAAGGCGGGGCTGTATTTTATCGTTGTAACTAAAGTCAAAGCAGAAAGACTTGATTTCTGTTGTTGTTATACCTTACGCCCTGTGAGTGGGATATGGGAAACTAAATCCTGCTTTTCGTGGGGGCCATACATGTATTTCAAGGCTAAAAATCTGAGGAAGGCCCTCTCCCCATTGGTTGATATCTTCCTCTACTGCCACTGAAACAGCGCCCTCGTGTGGTGAGAATCTTAAATAACATGCAGAGCTCACATATTCGGGATGTGCATCTTTTGTGATTTTCATCGCATTCTTATTGCATCTTTTATAATCCTAGGAATATTTTAATGGGATCCCATTGATTCCTCACAGATGGGGGAGGTGAAAGCTTGGAGGGAGGAAGACGGATGATTGATGGGTCAGGCCGTGCGGCTGAGAGTAACATATAGATTGTAGTTGTGGTTTAAGCAAAATCAGGTCTGACTAATGGACCTGCTGTAAGGAAGCCGAGGGCCAGGCGGGAGGAGATGAAAGCGGGAAACGCATCCCTGATGTCATTCCTATGGCATTTTCATTCATCGGGGGCTGCAAACGAGGAGAGCCCTCCATATGTAATAGTGAGGATCACCGGCTCTCCTCCCCCTCTTAGATTTCATTTCTTATTCATATCAGAAATGACTATCGGGACTTCATCAGGACTCTATCAGCAGTGTAAACGCCATTGAATTACCCCTCCGGACGATTTTCTTAGACGAGTCAGTGATGCACTTGAAATAATATAAAGGTCTCCCAGACTGGATGTGTTTGAAGGTGATCAGCATGCTTAATGTAACTGACTGAGAAGGTTAAACCTCCAGGTTTCCATGGTTCCTAGCTCAGGAGTGAATTAAATTACTTTCATCCTGCTTAAAGTCACTTCCTCCATCTTCCTGTATGTATCCCTCTGTTGGGAATAAAAAGGTGGGGGGTGGACAGGGTTGGTTTGGGGGACCGCTGGGGATAAGTTTAGAATGCATGGTTAAGGATTTTAAACCATACCTGTGTTATTCTGAACTTGCCAATGGAAGATTACATATGGCCAAATGTAGTTACTATTCCAGTGAAATTGTTCCTTATCCATAACATCAGAAGTTGTTTATTAAAGATGGTCGGGTGTTTTTTTTTTTTATATTATAGGTCATCATTAGTTTAGTGTTTTAAAAATTCACAATTAACAGAATTCACTGTCATCCTGTCCTGGACTTTCTGTTATGAAGGTCAAGGGGATTAACAAAATGTGCTGTTTTCAAATGTTCACAATAGGTGATGTGGAGATGATAGGATGGATGGATAAATGGGTGGGTGGGTGGGTGGATGGATGGATGGATGGATGGATGTGTACACATGTTATGGACCAGCATATTATCCAGGGTTCTCCTCTGCCCTTCGCATTCCGGGATAGACCCCAGGGTCACCATGACCCTGCACTTATAGGAAAGCAATTATAGGAAAATGGTTTGATGGATGGAAATACAAATAATGCAAATTGCCCACCCCTGATATATACAGTGCAATCTTATACGCAAAGGGCCGGTTTGTATGCAGGTTTTTGGGATAACCTTTAAGTCAGCTGTTCAAACCCAGGTCTGATGACTCTTCAGCCAATCAGTCCTCTAATTAGTAATCTAATTAGGGAGTTGTAGTGAAAACCCACACATACAACGGCCCTTTCTGGATAGGATGAGCCACCCCTGGTATATATGAATGTTTGTCAAAAGTATCACGTTACTGGCCCTGACTTTGGCGCCATCTGGCTTCTGGAAGTGGAAATGCATTCTTGTCACGCATTCCTATCCCATGGGTCCCCATTGGCTGACGGTGGCTTGCACTCTCATAGGTCTCTGGATCCGGAATGGCACAGGATACATTAAGAAAGAGGGAGTGCAGATGATCTGGAGCTTCGTTGCCCCGCAGCTGGGCTACTGGCTGGCAGCCTTCCCATCAACCTCAGGTGACTGCAGCCTCTCCCGTTACACATCTAACCAAAACTAAAATACATGCCCAGTTCCCAGCAGTGAACTTCATACTCACAGCCTGTGTTCTAACTGTACAAATTGCTGTTATATCTCAGTTTATCAGGCCCTGTGCAATTTGTTTATATATTTTTTGTTTGTTTGGTTAGTTTATACTTAAGAAACATATACCATCTCCAACCAAAACAACTAAAGAGAGAATGCCTGATGAACTTTACTTCATCCTACTCTTTATCTCCTTCCCACTACAAACGGCTCATCACTCATATTTTCTTGTTTGCTTCTTAATAGTTACAAATAAAAAAAAATGTACAAAAAATTCTTCCTGATTTGCTCTGCTTGTTCAAGTATATTGTGATACTGCATCATATTGGGTATATAATGCAAAGTCGGTATCTAAAGGCATTTACGAAATGGGTTAGTTATAGTCCAACTAAACTTTTTGCTATGGATTACAAGTTGTGAACACATGAAATAATCGTCGGTTTACATATTTAACAATAGCAATGCTATTCTTCGTTCAGTACATTAGTAATCCTATTCTTTTTACTCATTTATGTGAAAAATAATATATACTTGTTCTTTCGTTCTTTCTATTTAAATGTTTGCATTTCAGAAAAAGGCGCAAATATGCTACAGTATGTGAAAGCCCAAGATTACCATAAGAAAGAAATAATGTCTTATTCTGGCTGACAGAAGAGTTGTTCCCTCCTTTTTTTTTTTTTTTTTTTCCCCCAAACGCAAAATATTACAGTGCCAATAAGTAAAAAAGGTCAAGATACCTGTAGGCAAATTCCCATTTGGGCACTATAATAAAATGAAATCCCTTTAATGGCTGAATAATTCCATGACCCATAAACCTTTGTGCATTCTCCCGCGGAATATAAAATGCTGAATGTGGGGAAAAATGGGCTAAGTAACTGCGATCCGTCATAACCGCCTGACATTTTCACGTCCTTGATGGATTAAACTGTACTCAGTGGATCGAGAATTCAAAGCGCCTGTCCTTGCTTGTAGCTTATAGCAACTGCCGTCTCAGCATGATGGCATTATGGCGAGTTCAAAAGTCCAAAAAGTATCCCAGCTTTTGCCAGCATCTTTCGGTTCTGTAACTACAGTTTAAGGGCTGATTTGTGCATGGTCTTGATGTGGCTGGCATATTTAAACAAGAAACCATATTAATGATTATAACCTCAATAGTGGTCATTGCAAAATGAGTTAATCTAAGCCTAATAAAAAACTGGCCTGCATTTTTAACCATTTTTGAATAAAAAATTCATAATTTGAGGATGAGAATTTCTGTTTAGGTATGCATTGATATATCAGTGACTTAAAGTGGTATTTACTTTAATAGTCACTTGAAGACAACTACTGCATCTAGTGCCCTCAGATATTGAATAGTTTAATTATAGTCATCTTTATTCTTTATTTCTTTTGTTATTCCATTATCATTTCACTTGAACAGGGTATTAAAATGTGTCTTCCTTGATTTGCACACTAAAAAGGGCTCCTTAACATTTCTAATAATCATACATCAAATTCACAGCTTTCCCCATCTTTATTCTGGTGGATATGGGCCTGAGAGAAATCTGGAAACTTTGTTTAGGGCAAGCGGCTCATGAGGAAATCCCTATTTTAGCAGGTCTGGCTCTGAACCCCTCCGGCTTGCGTGACATCACCACGTACCACACCATCTTTCTCCTCGCCATCCTGGGCTCCTTGGCCTTGCTGGTGCTGATCCTGCTCTGCCTGCTGCTTTACTATTGCAGGTAATTGTAGCATCAGTGACAGGCATGCTGGGAAAATACCTGAAGTCTGGCTGCGATGCGTTTATGTTCTTTTGAAAACTCTGAGGCATTTGAGTTGACTGTGACTCTTTATACTCAACTTTGGTTGAAACAAAATCTTGGTCTGGATTTTTACTTTCTGGACCTGAACTATCCACCTCTTCTCTGACATTTAGTCTTGCTTAGAGTTTTCCTTCCTCATTGCCCCAGCTTAAAAGAGGAAAATCTCAGGGTATCTCCGGGTTTGTCTACCTGCCGCTTCCTCTAAGATTTTCTCCTCTGTCGTGCTTTAGGAGGAGGTGTCTGAAGCCGCGCCAGCAACATCGTAAGATGCACGTTGCTTCCACTATGGACGCCTCAAAGCAGGACCAGGGCACATCAACCTCGCACATCAACCTCATCAGCAGCAGCCACATCGAGTCGGCCTCCTCCAACGGCAACCTGGACGCGGCCAAGGCCGACCTCTCCGCCCGGGATGAATACTTCCGCCACATCCCCACCCAGAAGGTGCGTCACTCGTCGGTCAACACGGACGCATCGGCCCGACACGGGGAGAGTTTCCCAATGAAGGTGACTCACTCGACTGAGACCAACAACCTGGACGCTCCCCGGCGAGATGACAGACATCATTACCACATCGCAAACGACAACCGGGGCTACTCCTCCGACCCTCCTTCCCCTCCTTTGTTCAGTAGCCACTACCAGGACCCCGGGCATAACGGCCGGCCCCCTGAGTATTCCATGTCTCAGGCCTCGGATCCCATGGGCCGGCCCACCTCCATGAACACCCAACCCGGTCAGCTCATCTTCTGTAGCTCCATGGACCAGATGAAGGAGAGCATGTACCGGAGCGTGGTGCCAACTTTGGTCATCCCGGCCCACTATATGCAGCTCTCCACAGACTTCTCCGGTGTGGAGCAAGCCTTGGAGCAGCAGCAGCAGCAGCAGCATGACCGAGAGGGAATCCAGGTGAGCGTGACTCTGCCCCGGCAAACAGCTTCTCATCAGCAGCAACAAGGCCAGCAACTGCAGGCGAACGGCCAGCAGGGTGAACCATCAGGCTCCGTTCGCATTCCCGTCCTATTCGACGACTCCACTATGGCCCAGATGAACGGCGAGCTGCAAGCTCTGACGGAGAAGAAGCTGCTGGAGCTTGGGGTGAAGCCCCACCCTCGGGCTTGGTTCGTGTCTTTGGATGGACGGTCTAATTCCCTTGTGCGGCATTCCTACATCGAACTTGGGAATGAAAGGGGCGCCGGCGGCCCAGACTCCAGGGCGGAGGCACGTGAGGGCCGACCGCAGCCCCGAAAAGTCAAGGAGGAGCGAGGCGCCGCCGGAGAGCGGAAGGGTCACGGAGGCAAGGCGTACTCCAAGCTGGCCTGCATGGACGACACGGAGCCCAGTAGCAGCGACAGCCGCACTGGCATGTGCTCGCCGGAAGACAACTCCCTCACCCCGCTTCTAGACGAGGCTCCCGAGCCCCGAGGGGCCACCTTCCCTCGGCCGGGTCGCAGCCGGGGCAACAGCTCGCGGAGCGGTGACAGCGAAAACCGCCGTGGCTCCGTCACTAGCCCAGAGGAGAACATCGAAGGAGATGACAAGGACGACGAGGGCGAGAACAAGAAGAGCCCGTGGCAAAGGCGTGAGGAACGGCCCCTCATGGTCTTCAATGTCAAGTAGGGTCTTCAGAAGCTATTTTGTAAAAGTTTACGGTTATCCCTTTGGGAGTATCTCAGACCTCGTGCCCTGCAATTTTTATCGTTATTGAAGTTTTTGCTGTAAATGGTCCATAAGTTAAATTAAAGGAGAACGAAAAAAATCGCACTTACTAAAATACAAGGCATAAAGCACAACTGTGAACTGGACCAACATCTGAAAAACCTTCCTTTCTAATTGTCGTTGTCCTCCATGCTGGGAAATGATCTCTCTAACCACGCTCCTGTATTTTTTTGGATGCCTTTTGAATTGTTTGTTCGCTGTTTCTGCGGCCACCAACCTTGAGTGAAGTTGACATTTACACTTTGCATTCGTGTGAGACGAGAGGATATCAAGACGTAAGATAGGAAACTGTTTTTCGTGCAAAGTGTCTGTCAGAATGTGAGCTGTTGTTTTCTCTTTTTTTTCCAAGGTAACGCCACATGTAAATCTGGAAATTCATCACCTATACTAGTCATTTTATTATTTTTTTTAAACATAACCTGCTCTTCGCCTCAGTGGTGAAGCATTTTATATTGACTTTGGGAGCAACCGGGAGGCCTGATAGAAGTGTTTATTCCTATGGAACGAAAAATTAATTTTTAATTTTTTTTTTTTTTTCCTATCACCGAGCAGACAAAGGAGTATGGATATTGCAGCAATATGTACGTTTTATTTTTAGAGTTCCTGTTTTTATTTCAGTTCTGTCATTTTACGATAGCTACGAATACCTTTTAAAGGCTGTCTTTTTGGCTGAAACTAGAGCTACATGACATGAGTGACTGGAGAGAGAGCAAGGAACATCCAGTCAGATCAACGAAAGTGAAGAGATGCCTGACTGTTCATCAGACCGGGCTGAATTCTTTGGTTTGAGTAGAATGTTTATGTTGCTGGTGGTGGGCTTTCTTTCGGAAGTGCAGAGAATACTGGAATCGACTTGTTTTTACTAGTATTTGTTGGCATCACAGCGCAGTCTTCACTGAGCTGGGTGGTTCCGTGTAATATTATAACAAAGCCACTTAAAACTTTCTCTGGGTTACAGTTGATGCCTCGGTTACTCTGACGAAAACCCTTTCTGTAAAAATCTTGACGAGATGAATGAATGTATCGTACAGCCGGGTCTCCTCCAGCACTTTTTAGGCATGAGGCTGTGCAAGGACTAAGGCTAGAACCATGCCTAGGTTTTCATTTATGGAGGGGCGGTTATTTTACAAATAAAGTAACAGGGAAATTTACGAAGAACAAAATCTGGAATATCATTTAGTGTAGAGGTTTAAAGCAATTCAACCGTGCTCCCTGTATGTCACTCAAACAGCTTTTTTGCTTAGTCAACAACTTTTAAGAACAGAAATGTTCTATTGGATATACATATAACATAACACAATAAACATAATAGTAGTCTCATTTTATATAGTACAGTTTGAAGTACAAGAATTTGAAGTATTCTGAATTTTATAAGATCGAATTTGACTGCAGAGAGAGATCTATTTCAATACAACCCTCTAACTTTATTTAGAATCATCCAATATTTAATTTAATTTTTTTTTTTTAAATGGGCATTTCTACATTTTTGTACGCAAGATTTTTTTTTAAGAAACAGATGTTCTATATACAAAATTCAGCCGGACAAAAAAATTCACACATTTGCAATTAAGTGTGTTTTACAGCTGATTTGCCTTTAAGTGCTTTGTGGTAATCCCTCAAATCACTTTACAGTAGTAAACCCTTACTGGTTAGCCTGACCAAAAACAGAAAACCAGAAAAAAAGGGCATTCATTCTCGGTCTTTTCTTTGGCTTTGGAGTTTTGCTTGAGCACTGAATTATCCCACAATGCCTTTGCTTCAAGAATTCCAGACTATCTGGCTCTGCTTGGCCCTATACCATAACGGTGAGCTCCCAAAGCCCTGCCTCTCTCTAGTCAAACATCAGTAAAGTCTTGTGACAAAAGATTAATAATCTGTTAATGCGTGAAAAACCATTTGCCGGTGTAGTGTGGGCAGTCCCCGGGTTAAGAACGTCTTACTTACGAACAACTCGTACTTACCAATAACGCCTATCATATTAAAAATTCAGGTTAAATACGATGGTTCGTAATAACGAACGCACGCACTATTTGTGATGCTCGTGAAAACATTGTGCGGCTTTGGCGGTTCGTGCTACAGTACTGTATGTAGTTACTTTTATTGTTATTGTATAGTTCTTGATATTATGTGCTGTGTTTTTTTCTTACCTACAAATTTGACTTAGACGGATTTAGGGAATGGGGATTGCCTGTACTGCCAGTTGGCTGCTGCAACTCCTTTCCTCGTCTTGGGATTAGAGAAGTAAGCCTAGCCCAGTGTTTCCCAACCAAGTCCTCGGGGAACACCGGACAGTCCACGTTTTTGCTCCCTCCCAGCTCCCAGCCAATCAGGAACACAGAATGCCTAGAACAGATGTGCTGGGAGGTGAGAGAAAGCAAAAACGTGGATTGTCTGGTGTTCCCTGAGGACTGGGTGGGGACACATTGGCCTAGCTGACACCCAAGCCCAAATTGTACTCATCGTGTTAACAAGTCAGTAGCTTGCGTCCGATGTCCACCCACAACGTGTTCCTGCCACCTCGTTAAGCTGTGGCGGATCCTCGCCCACGGGTGCCTTCCCTTGTGGAGCAGTCTGTGCTGTAAGAGTTCAAAATTCACACATGCTACATAGTCTTTAACAAGGCATCATGGAGACAAAGCATTTTCATTTTACAGGAAAGTTTATGCCTCGACATTGGTCCGACTGCACTGTGGTACTGGGTTAATCACTCTTGGGCAGAAGCAGTCATGGAGTTAAGCTGTAGGTCTTGTCACTTGAATCAAGTGTCTTTTTCGAGCCATCGCTACTCTTTACAGATGTAAACGAATCTCCGTTCCTGTCAGCCCAGCCACCCAGAGCCATTTCCGATGCACCATGGGGTTACGGCTTGCCCTAGGCTGAGGATCAGAGTCTTTTGAGTCCGTTTTCTCTCCTTTGATTCACTGTGGCAGGTAAACCATTTCCCATTCTTCTTTATTTTTTAACTCCTCATCACCATCAACAATTGTGGTTTTATTTTTTAAGAAACTGTTAAGAAATGAGAAGGGAATCATTTGTCACTATGAATTTCCAGGCAATATGCCTGGAACGTATGTGTCAGCCAGTGCAGTGCAGGACTGTGCAGAGTAGTAAACTCATGACTATCATAGTGGCCCGTTTCTCATGCGGATTACACAGCTAATAAGCTTTCACATGTCATTATGTTCAGCTGTTTTAGAGTTAAGCTGGAGAAACGCCAAAGGAAAGTGTTATTGTGGAATGTTTGCGACTAGTTTTGCTGCGAATGCTAATGGGTAATAAAACATAGGCACTTACTTTTCTCTGTGGTAAATAGAAGTGTTTTATTGTTCAAGAAGAGATTTTACATTTTCATATTTTGTTAAGCAAAAGTGGAAAGGCTTTAATCGGAAGTCTTAACAGTGCCAAATTACCACCCTATGCCATCTTTCTCACTGGAGGCCTGTGATGAAGCCGAACGTGTTTCACCAGGAAGTCTCCACCTGCATTTTGGTGCCTTAGTTTCCAGCCACTTGTACGAGAGCCAATCAGATTTATCCCCTGTCACATGTTTTCCACCATGCAGATTAAAACAGAAATATATGCCTGTTCCATCCCGCACACGGAAATACGGCTTTTTGCCAATATCTAGACACTGTAAACAACCATTACTTGATAGTGAAGTTGCCAGTCCACAAGGTCAAATATTTTGTCAGACTTTTTATCCATAAATGTAACAAAATGTAATCAAAATCCAAAGGGATATTTGTATATATTTTATAAGGTTTTTTTTTTCTTATTTTTTTGTCATCAAATCACTGGTGTCTCACTGCTCAGCAAAATATTGAGCAAACTCTGACAAAATCTTATTTCGTCACAATTCTCCACCAGGGAGCAAAATTGGACAAATATGGAAAGTTTCAGGCAGTTCTGTCACTTGGAAGAAGGCATTGTTCGATACTTTTGTATAATTTGTTGCGGGGTTTTATATAATAAGAATGTGTGGTGTAATTCACCATACACTGGCAACACATACAGCAAAACCATGTCCTGTATGCTTGACTTGACAAATTCCACTCTGTTCCCTCTCAAGATCCCTTTTTTGTGTGTGAACTTTGAAGTACTTTATGCTTGTTCTTATTAAAAATGTTAAAATGCAAAGATTAAATCATTTAACAAGTAATCAAAGTGCTTTTGTTGATTTAATGTGATAATGGTACAGCATTTAAGGTTCAGTACTGATAAAATTGATGACATATTTTATATATGTTACAAAAAAATGTGAAATCAACCCAAGCAAAATATTTAGAATGCATAACTTGTTTAAATAATGACATATGTATATGTTTCAAAGCAGTAATCTAATCTCAGTAACACAAATGCATAATAACCTACATATTAATCAAAAAGAGTATATAGTGTGCTGTATTAAAAAGAATGGATCTGCAAGTTTGCATGCCAACCATACTGGATCACATAGATATGCACATTTCAGTCAGTTGCCAGGTTTGAACACTTTTATAAGCATTATCTGTGTTTCTTCGTGAAGACCACCATCCATCCATTTTCCAACTCGCTTATCCGAACAGGGTCGCGGGGGGTCCAGAACCTATACCGGAAGCTATGGGCACAACCCAGGATGGGGGGCCAGCTGGGCACACTCACACACCATTCACTCACACATGCACACCTTTTGGCAATCCAGCAACGCCAATCAGCCTCAGCATGTCTTTGGACTGTGGGGGGAAACCGGAGCACCCGGAGGAAACCCCAAAACGGCACGGGGAGAACATGCAGACTCCACACACATGGAACCGGGCAGGATTCGAATCCCAGTCCCAGAGGTGTGAGGCGACAGTGCGAACCACCGCACCACCATGCCACCCATGAACACAACCATCGAGTCCTAAATGCCATACAATTCAAGTATTGTTTCTGGCCAATGCTGTGTCGAGATGGCTCGAAACGACTCCCGAGAGATGAGTGGTGATGAGGGGCTCCCTACAAGTCACGCGCTAACCGTATCATGGCAGCTGGACAAAGCAGGGCCTGCTAAGGAACTGGGACTGGCACATTTCCTCTTTCTCATTTTGGTAACCAGGAAGCAGCACATCACTAAACTTTAACGAAGACCCCTGAATCAAAAAAAAAAGAAAAAAAACAAGCTTTTCAGTGGAAGAAATGCAATGCTTGTCTTATTTTTTTCATTTTTTTTTTTTTTATTAATAGTCTTTGTTAATTTTTCTTCATGCTGCACTAGCCAATCAGCTTCTGCAGAGCACAAAGAACTCTCACTTCAGGAAAACGGTTCCGTTTTAAGAAACTGCTGTCACATAGCCATTGTTTCACAGAACTGTGGTGATTAGTTGTTCTCCAATGGTATCCTGACCAGAAATGATGTGTTCAACTCAGGGCACTGGCCCCTGGCACCTCCAGAAAGCTGACCACAGCCTACTACTCCATAGTGGTTCATGTATGGAAACCCTCCCCACAGTAGAGAGGGGCGTGTAAGTGTGTCAAAATAAACTACAAAATATAGCCTCCTATAAAGTATCAAAAGAAACTATAGGATTTTGTATTTAAAAAAAATACATTTCACATACTTCTACATACTTTAGCCTGTTCCTTGACAAGCACACTGTCTAATGGCCAAGCATAAAAGCAACATTTTTTCACTGCTTAATGAGACAATACAACTTCAAACCACACAAATGATGAAATATTCCGAAGTGTCTTAAATATACTCCAACTACTCACGTGAACACTCACATACTGCATTGGTAAGTCAATCGAATGAAAAAGTAATAAACTCAAGGATTTGAGTTTTTCTTTTTGATAATATTCTATAATAATAAATAATATTCTACAAAAATTATTAACCCATTTAATCCCACTAGCAACAATTGTTGCTAATACAAGTTAATCCCCATGTGAAATGGGGAAAAAATCATACATAGTACAGTATGTGTTAGGGAGGTCCAAGGTGTCACGCCTGCGGCGGGAGTAACGACCCATACTTGCAGGCTGCGAGGTTAAGCCCTTCAAAAGGGAGTTTATTAACAAGCACGAGAGCAAGCACGATAGCAAGCATACATAGCATTGACAACAACCGACGGGGGAGACTGGACACAGACTGACTAAATAGGGCAGGACATCAGGGACTAAACACAAGGCAAGTGTGCGGGCTAACAAGCAGGGTAAAACAATGAGGCAAAGCACAACGAGGGACAGGTGTGGCGAATCAAGCCCCGCCCGAGGGCAAAACAGGGGAACAGACACGAAGGGCGGGGCTGAGCACGACATAAGGAGTGAAATGCATGCACTTTATTTTGCAGGGATAAATATGGGATTAAACAGGTTAAGCTAGAAATGACAAATTTAATACCAAACCAAGGTTAATACATTTATAAATGCCTTGTTTTTCATTCATAAATAAAGAGAAAATAACTCAAATTGAATTTAATTGCTATATTAACTAGGGAGTCACTCACATGGCATTCATCTGGGCAGGGGTGTAGCAAGCGGGGGGAATGTGGGTGTTACAACACCCCCACTTTTGCTGAAACACGATTCCATCCCCCCACTTTTGTCAGATTAAAACGATACTAAAATATACGATGCCACAGAGCGAACTGAACTGTAGCTTGGATCGGGGAGGGAAAAAAAACTTAGGCTTTGTACATAGGTCCGTTAGTTTGATTGAAGGACCATTCAGCCAATCACAGCAAAGGTATCAGTTCGCGTCAGTGACGAGGGAACGAAAAGGTAAATTGGTAATGTACAATCTTGTTGGATTTGGGACGAAAGTGCGGTGAGGTTTGTGGCAGGTGAGGCGCTGGCTCTTTCAGAACAAAAGTAAGTAATAATAGTACGGAGTGCTATAGTGAACTTAATTTTTCGTTTTTTAGCAAGCAATAATAATCCTGTGGGCTCACGCATGGCCCCTTCAGTGAGGCAGAGGTACTGGCTGCCTCACCTCGTGCGCTGCAGTTTTGTATCAGATCAGCAAGACTAACTTCGTTATACACATACGCGAAATACATGAGATATTCTATGGAAAGTGAAGACATATCGTATAGGTGCGTGCAAACATGACATTGGTGACATACAGTGAGAAAGCAGGAGGCGCGCGCTCGGCGCGGGCAGCGAGGGAGCGCGCGCTGGGAGATGTGGCTTTGTCATGCAAAATTTTTTCCGGCTGCAAAATTTCTTCCGCCTGTGACGTATCGCTCAGCTGTCAGGCCGGTGACGCGCGCGCGAAGATGCGGTTTCGAGGCACCCCGTATGTTTCGGGGTACCCAGGAAATTTCAAGTTCTCGAGTTCATGTCAATAAAATATGTTTACAAATGTTTTTATTATTAAGAAGTCGTTCACATTTGGCTTGATAGTACGACCGATCTGTTTTTTAGGTCATTAATGTATATTTAGCTTGTTAGTGATATTTTATCAGACGTGTTTTATTAGGTTATTAATATTTATAATATTAATATTTAGCTCGATAGCGATCTATTGTGGATTATATATAACTCGCATTTGGCTCGATAATACTTGTCTCCCTGGAATGTGTCATTAGCAGGGGCGTAGATTTAAGGTGGACGGAGGGGACGTGACCCCACCGATTTCCTCCGACCATTGAAATGTCCCCACCAATAATTTAATCCACTTAGTCATAGGTCCCCACCAATGTCCAGAGCAAATCTACGCCCTTGGTCATTGGATTATTAATGGGTATTACATTCAGTTTTTATGTATTATTGATTTATATTTATATTTAATTACAATTACTGACGCAGCTTATTAAAACGTATTTTGTGTACGTAATGACCAGTATCGCCATAGAGCTAAATATATGGTTATAATCAAAAAGACCGATCACAGCCGAGATAAATATTAATAATATATTAAAACCTTTTAGTGAGACAAGTATTATCGGCAATATTTCGGTTATAATCGGCAAAACATACTGCTAACGAGCTAAATATACCTTGATAACCTAATAAAACACTTAAAAAACATTTATAAACGTATTTTATTGACGTGAACTCGAGAACTCGAAACCGCATCTTCGCGAGCGCGTCACCAGCCTAACAGCAGAGCGATACGTCACAGGCGCAAGGAATTTTGCAGCCGGAAGAATTTTTGCGTGACAGCTGTCCTTTCTGAACGGGAAATACGCAAATCCAGCAATTTTGAAAATTATGCAAATGATTAGAATCATACAAAAATTACATTTTTAGAGAAATATTAATATTAATTATATCATTATTTGTTTTTTACTTCTCATTATGACCTGACCGCATGTCCCTGAGAAAGTGATATCTGATACTGCATCACGCTAAATTAGTAAAGCAAAATTCACAACGTCGTAACGTCAGCATTTTCTACATAATGTATGCCAGACATGGTTAATTATCCCTGTGAGCCCTTCTTAGCCAATGGCATTGCATTTAACGTTACAGCAACTTACAGCAGCATACGTTAGGCAAGTACTGCCGTGCTTTTTCAGTCTGTATCCTGCAGCATTATATGTTCCTATCATAGAGCTGTGCCTTGACGCAATCATTCTCTTCTTGTCATGCAATATTAGGATGCACAAAAGGAAAAGGCAGCGGGAGATATACTCCTTTTATTTGCATAGTGTAGATGTGAAGAAAATGTAGAAATGCAGGAAGTTATATATAATTGGCAGTGATTTATTATATTATAATTTGGCTGTGATCATTTCAAGGGAAGTTTCACTTCCCAATCCTAGAACCCCTCACCCCCCCCCCCCACACACACACACACACACACACTTTTAAAAAGCTTGATACGCCCATGTATCTGGGTATGACTATTTCCTCCTGCAGGCCGAAAGCACACATTTTAGCTGGACTGGCTCCATAAAACACGCCCTAGGCTTGCTGTTACCCGGTGCTGGGTTTGCACATTTCAGAATTGGGTTATGTCACTGGTTCTCAAGTGGTTTAGCCTCAAGACCCACATTATCACTTGGTTAGTAAGTCACGACCAAGGGCGCTGGTTTGGATTCGGCATCATAGGGACCGAATCAGCCACAAACCCAGCGCTCCCCTAAACACGCACGGTACTCGCACAATATTGCTAGGGACATGTGTCTGTCGATCGTCCATGCACAAATGCACACCATTGATCGCAACCCAAATTCAAGATAAAAGTTGCCGAGCAGTGGGGGACTGGGGGTTCATTCTTTTTTCTAACCCACGCACTCCGTGACCCCACTACTTGGGAAACGCTGCCTCGAATTTTTGCTACTTTTCAAAGAAAATGTAACTGATCGCTTCTCTCTTCGCTACAACAACCACAGGTGTCACGTGCCTTGATTGACAGTCCGCTCGGCGAATCAAACGCGGCTTACGCTCCATTCGCCAATCAACAATGTTATAATTATTTTATACTGTCAATGGCTGGGTATTCCCACTGATCAGGTAGTATACATTGATTTAGTTGTTGCCTGTCCTGGGCGCGGGAGGTCATAAACGGAGGTAATGTTTTGAGTTTCTGCGTCATGATACTTATCATTATGAACGATCAATGTACAGTTCATTTATAATTTAAGATATACGACGCAATCGACTGTATTTATATTGCTTTAGACTGAATTAATTCTGATACCACACTAACTGCAAACTTAGAACTGACTTTTCAAAAACATATAAAAAATATTAAAAAAAAAATCTTTAACGCATTAATTACTCTGAAATATACAATGATAGGTGTCATATAATGAAATAAAAATGTTACGGTATTATTGTGATATATGTTTGGGTACAATGCGCTTTACTCTCGTTTGTTCATGCGTAATACGTGTACGTTTTTGCTATTCTTAATTGTTTTCATAACAGTCTTACAATCAGGATGTAGCGTAAAGTAAATCTTATAGAAAACGAAACAAAACGACAGAAACATACCTATTCTACAACACGATGTGTAGCCAAAAGTGCATCATTGTACTCTGATTTATCGAATATTCGTATTGGTATTATTGCCAAAGTCGTTATTGCATATAGAAAAGCAATTTACCTTGTAGTAAAGTATAAAGCGAAACGCACAGCCCGCTCCGCCTCAGACATTTTTAATAACCTGCACCAGTCAATCAGATGTTTCCAAAAAGCAAGGCAAGATGTTTCTGTGAATGCGTTCTGTGCTATATAACTGTATATATGCTAGGTTATACAAAGTTGATAAATTATTCAGGTGGGGCGACTGTCCACTTTACATAGAAAAATTAATGACAGATGAGGAAGTCCGCTGTTAAAATTGTGTGAGCTCGTTGAAGTAGCCTTGGTGCCCGCTAAACGGGGAATTCCTGCAGTGTGCCTTGGGCTTTTTCTAATGTCGCGAAGCACTAAAATAGCGTAAGGGAAGTAACACACAAATGAGAAAAGCATATTCATTTTTAAGTATAAAATGGCATTTACATCGTATTTATATTTTGAAGAGGCCAATCGTTTTTTCATTGTCATTGCGTCGGTGAGATTTTTTTGTTGTTGTTGTTTTTGAGTAAGTATATTCCAACTCTATTGTCCTAAAGGGGAAATAATCTAGGTAGATTTTTTTCTGAGGTATTTAGTTAATAGACTTAGCATTATTCATAAGAGGAAGTGAAAGTGCACTCTGCTGTGAACTAAATTTGAATTTTCTGTGACGACCGCCATGAAAATGAGGAATTATGTGCGTTATAAAATCGTTTGTTACTATCATGTGCTTTCTATCTACTATCTTCACCCTGGTTGTCTCTATCTGGAATCACCATGGAATCTCTACTGTACTCTACTATACTCTACTATAACCTCACCACGTATTAGCACAAGCAATGCACTCACCTAAAGGATTATTAGGAACACCTGTTCAATTTCTCATTAATGCAATTATCTAATCAACCAATCACATGG
>JAODKN010000045.1:12192658-12215640 GCA_026774425.1 Petrocephalus zakoni
TTGATTAGAAATATATTTCAGCGGCACTTGAGTTCAATTTGTACACAAGCGACAAGACTTTTGTCAGGGACTGTATACAGCTATAACAGCTATATTTTAGACCACCTGATCATTTAACCGACATAATTCCGTCTGGTAGAGGTTGCTTTAAGCTGGGAAATTAAGTGTTTATAAACCTGAACTCTTCGGTAGGTAATTAGTACCGTACGATCTACTGATTTAATTATATGTTGATAGTTACAAGCTTTACAGCAAGAATTTTATTTCCTCCCTTTAATTACTACCTTTTAATCACTTGGTTAAGTAAACAATAAAAAAATGACTTGATTATATATATTTTTTTGTTTTACCCAAAGATAAGTCCATTTAAATTGTTTTAAGTTTATTATATTTGGTTAGGTCTTGTTTCTAAGTTTACGCAAATGGCGTGAAAATCGGTGAAGCATTTCGCAAAAAAAAAATATATATATCTAATATAGTTTCATTTGAAAACGAAACCAAAAGGATCAGAGAAGGAAAACGCCATTCGTGTTAGCGATCTCGGTAAGGAGCGACATAGGTGTTGTACTTTTACTTATTTGTTCTTGATTTGAATGCAAATTCAGTGCACATACTGAATCTCGGGCATGTTATAGACATGTTAATCGACTTCTGCATTGCGAACAGAATCGGCAGTGCGTGGTAGCTAAGCTATAAAAAACAAGTGCTACGTAGTCGCGCAGTTAGTTTTAAAAGTATACCGAAGTTCACAAAAACGCGTTTCTTATAACTTAAAATGAAGGGAATGTAAATAAGTAGCGTACCTACATTTTATAACGACGCGAGGATATGTGTGTACACGAAAAATGTATGTTTGATTAGGGTTACGCTGAATAATGGCATGGCCGGCATTATTTAAGAACAACTCTAGTGATTCATAATTGCCTTGCATCCATTTAACAGTCTATGTCTTTAATCAAATGATAACTCTTTCCCTGTATAGACACATCCTGCCGTCACCATGTCATCTGATGAGGTAAAAGGATTTTTGTTTAGGTTTATACCTTTTGATGATTATAAAACTGTGAGATGGACTAGTTAAGTGGACATTTAGTGAAATATACAAGGTATACCTAAATTCTACCTTACTGTCTTTCAGGACTATTCTTTAGTTTCTAATAATGGCCTGGAATCTGACTCTTCTCTGGAGGAAATCAGGCAGGAGATAGAAAATTACAAGGTGTGTGGCTGTATTTCAAGAAGAAAATATTTGTGTGCAATATGGAGTTTGCTTCCACAGTATCTGGCCCAAATCTGAAACCAAGTATATGAGTCAAAGAATTTGGTAACTGAGTGTTTATGATCTGCAGTTTGCTTTGTGCTCTTTTTAAATGACCTTGTTTTCAGGAAAAACATAGGCAGCTGATCCATGACCAGGAGGAGCTTTCTAAGGCCACAGAGGCTGAGAAGCACTTCGCTGAGGAGTTTCGCCAGCGCGCCGTCAGTCGTGGGGCGATGCAGCTCGAGGAGGAGCAGGACCAAGCCAAACGTCGGCAAATTCTCCAGGTGCAGAAATTTCCGCTCAGCTACTCATACGTGCTCTATAAGGGCAGCCGGACATGCAGGGAAGCAACGCGACATCTTATAAAGCCACTAGCTTCCAGGGGAGAAGTGGCATGGTGGTGCAGTGATTAGCACTGCACACCTCTGGGACCAGGGTTGATGTGAGGTTTCCTCTGGGCACCCCACAGTCAAAACCTACTGAGGTTAATTGGAGTGTCCAAGGTGTGAATGGTGTGTGAGTGTGCCCCATCCTGGTTTGTTCTCTGCCTTGTGCCAGTGGTTTCTGGGATAGGCTTCCCCCGCAACCCTGAATGGGCCAAGCACTTACAGCAGGGGTCTCAAACTGCAGTCCTGGAGGGCCGGAGTCCTGTGTAGCTTAATTCTTTCCCTGTTCCATCGCAAATGATTGCGCTCAAGTGCTGTGTGGTAATTAGTTCAGTGAGTAGAATCAGGTGTGTTGGGTAAATGAGGGTAAACGCAAAAATGTGCAGGACTCCGGCCCTCCAGGACTGGAGTTTGAGACCCCTGGAAAATGGATGGATGGGAGGCGTCGCTATTGTGTTCTTAGCCACAAAATTTCTTCTTAATTTTTTGAGAAAATGTATTCCAGTGTTTCCCAACCCAGTCCTCTGGGAATACGGACAGTCCACGTTTTTGCTCCCTCCCAGCTCCCAGCCAATCAGGAATACCAAATACCTGGTACAGGTCTGCTGGGAGCTGAGAGGAAGCAAAAACGTGGACTGTCCAGGGTACCCCCAGGACTGGGTTGGATAACAGTGACGTATTCAGTTTTGTAAATTCAGGCCTTGTTTACACTTGGTTTTTAAATGTGTCTCGGGCAATCGAATCACGAGTAGACTGCTGAGACGCATCGGCGTTTACGCCTGCTTCTCTCATGTATTTCCATGGTGTCCAGCTTGTGTTCAGATTTCCTTACTGCCCTGCACACAGCTATTGTGTAAACAGTAGTAGCAGTGTAAACAGGGCCTTCGATGCAACCGCAAGCATGAAGAGCTAGTTAGGTAACTACAATTCTTTTCTGCGTGCTGTTTAATCAGCCAGGTCTTCCATAGACGAGCTTGATGGCATTTGTGGTGTTCCTGGGGTTTTCAGGACAGGCTACTCCTCCTGCAACAGGAGAGGTCCAGGCTGGAAGAAGAGAAACTGAAAGCCAAGCAGGCACTGCATTCTTTGGAAGAGATGGCTGGCATTGTTCGGCAACAGACACAAGTATGTCCATATTGATACTCCACTGTATTGCATATATGAATGGGTAGCCAAAACTGCATCATACATTGCTATATCTATTAAAGGGCAAAATGTCGGAAGCAGAACAATATTCTTACAACTGTTGCCTCATTCCAACACCCAGCATGTAAAAATATTTTTATTATTTAGTACACCAGTGTTTCCCAATCCGGTCCCCCGGCACCCACAGTCAGTCCATGTTTTTGCTCCCTCTGAGCTCCCCGACAGACCGTGCACATTTTTGCTCCCTCCCAGCTCCCGGTATGTGCAAAAATGTGGACTATCTGTGAGTCCTCCAGGACCAGATTGGGATACACTGCAGTACACATTGTACTGTAAGACTGCTTAATAATAGCATGCTGGTCATGTGACCTGCAGTGGTGTTAGTATAAAAGGGCTGTAGGTAAGTGTAGCTGGCAAGTTACACTCACTTTAAAGTGGATTTGACGATATAAAATTCACAACTTTATTTAATTTCTTATTTAATTAGGTGCCCACTACTGTACCAGAGAAGAATGTCATTTTCACTGGAGCCCTCAGTGATGAAGAGGAGTCCTGTAATTTTGACACCAAGCCCCATATTTTATACCCAATGGAGGGTGGCACAGCACTATTAACTTTTGAAGAAGAGGAAGGTCGGATTTTAAAAGAATTATGCTTCTTTTACCATTTTAAGTCTATCACACTACTGAGATTCCTTTAATCACAAATTTGAGAACTACTAATATACCTTAGTATTAAAAATATTCATTTACCATACTTATAGCTATAACTTAAATAATATCAAATAAAGCTTTTTTCTCAATATTTGGGCCTACTAGAAATGCAGATTGGATAAATGACATTTAGCTGGAGTATGTAGGGATAAGATTATAAAATGAAGATCTGAACTGCATCTTAATTTCTGTCTGGACGCAAGCATATACCAAGTGTTAGACAAGGCAGGATGGAAATGTGAGGTGTGGAGTTATTCGCATGGGGTGATGAAACTTTCGCTCCATCCCGACAGTGGCACAGAAGATCATGAGTCTGAAGCACCATGAGGTCAGTTTAGGAGAGTGCTTCATCAGATTACAGGCTGAGCCTGTGTGGGTCCTGGAGCCCAGCAACATAGAGGTACAGCAGTGTTGTGTTTGCATTTCT
Source organism: Petrocephalus zakoni (assembly GCA_026774425.1). NCBI lineage: Eukaryota > Metazoa > Chordata > Actinopteri > Osteoglossiformes > Mormyridae > Petrocephalus > Petrocephalus zakoni. The sequence goes on from JAODKN010000045.1 coordinate 12,196,592, forward strand.
TCATCTTTAATCCATGTTCAGTGCTCACAGAAAGTCTTGGGGCTCTTGCAGGTGTATTGGTTTCATAACAAAAGTCCATTGACAAGCGTTGTTAAACATATCTGCACATATCATCTGCATAGACATTTTCTTTATTTTACTGTCATAATGTGTTTTGAAGATGGTCTTGCCATTTTGCTATTAATTGCAGTTGTAGTCACTGGCTGCCACAGGGATACTAAACACAAATGTTTGGTGTTTAATGTTATTGCAAAGATGTTATTAATTAAAAAGCATGCAGTGAGACTGCTTGTCAGTGATATTTTTAACTCAGAACAGCACTTTTAGAACTATAATTTTGAGGTAAAATTTAATAGTACTTGAATGTTTTATTAAAAAGTGCTTTAAAACTGAAAAATTTGCAATGTTTTTACTGACTAAGCGTCCTAAGAATTTCTGCGAGCACTGTATTTGATATGCATCAGTCCACACTATGTAGGTATAAGAAGAATTTTTGCTTACACTAAAAAAGTGTTTGCTTAGGATGCATCTATTCATTTGTTCTTACAAGTGTGTTTGTGGGCGCGCCGCATGTTTAGATGGACACCCGCATCTGCCCCAAGCGTATTCTGGTCTCTAACCTGCCGAAGAAGCAGGAGACCAGCCGCATGCTGGACAAGCTGGACATCCACTTCTCTAAGAGTCGCAACGGAGGTGGGGAAGTGGAGGCCATCGAGTTCCTGCAAGACTCCGGCAACGTTGTCATCGCCTTCCTGCAGAATGGTGGTTGGTGCTAGCTCCGTTAGTGGGCCGTGTTCTCCCATCACGGATTACTGGAGAACGATTGATACTCTTTGCTAGAACACTTATATTTTATTCTTTAACCTAATGCCTATGTCTAAAACAAGTTGATCTATGCAGAATGTTTAACATATGTTATTTAATACCTTAATATTATGCTATCATTTAAACTGTCTCTTAAAACCCATGGCAATACTTATGATCTGATCGCCCCTGTTCTCTCTTATCCTGAACATTTTTTTTCCCATTTAAATTGTTTTCATTTCAAGTCTCTTTTAAATCTTTCAGCTGACCAGTACTCTTCTGTGAGTCCCACGGCTCCGTCACATTTTTCTTTTTTCAGTTGCCAAGGCTTTGACTGATCGCTGTCGTCATGACGTGGATTTCGGGACTTCGGGGAAGCACAGGGTGCATGTAAACCCTTTTATGAATGGGGAGATCACAACCTTAGAGGCAAGGAGACTCATTGATCAATAAATAGATAGATTAAATGGATGGATGGATGGATGGATGGATGAATGGTATTGTGCTAAGCATTACTTACCTATTGCTGTTGGACAACAGAAATTTCACCCCTGGTGCATCAATAATTTTCTTACCTTCAAAGATGATTGTGTAACTGTTAAAATTCCAGTGAAGGCCTCTTGAGCCCCATATCTGTCTTTGTCTGACATCCCTCTGTCTCTATGTCCCTCTTCCCACACCTGCTCTAAACGCCATCAGACACGCATGTCCAAATCGGCACGCACAGTGCTGCTGACCGGCATCCCCACTGTCATGGAGCAGGAAGACCTGCAGGACCACTTGGAGATCCACTTCCAAAAGACCATCAACGGAGGTGGCGAGATTGATGCCATCACCTACAACCCCCTGGGCCAGCACAAGCTGGCCATCTTCCAGGAGGACTGCTCATGATCTACGTGTAGAAATGACCCAGTTGGGTTCCGATCATTTTACCCTGGGACTAGCAGGATGATGAATGAATGTATATTTTCACATTCAGTTCAATTCAATCCCACCAGTTTCCAAAAAGTTTCCCCATTTCTTTAGATTTGATTCAGTGACTGTTCCTCACACACGTCACTTTATAATGGGGGATATAAGATACTTTGTCCTGCTGCTATATTAAGATCTATGCATATTTAGTGCCTACAGACCAAGCCAAGCGCTGAAGTCCTTATTTATTCACTTGTGTTTTTTTTCTGTCTCATTTCAAAAATAATTCTGTAACCCATTTTTGTCTTTGCATCCTTACAAAAACATATTAGTTCACTGGTAATTTGTTCTGTTTTCCTTTTTCTGTTAGAGATATTGTTCAGAAACAATCAGTCCTATAACTGGAACACAAATGTTTATTTTTTCTAACAATGTATAATAAACCGAATAAGGGATTGCCGGTTTGTGGGCTGTTTTTGGTGAAGCTGTTTAAGGTATAACAAGTGCTTGATTGTGTTACGTTAAACTGTTAATGTGGCGCATAGGCTGATGAAAATGAATACACATTGCAATAACTTTGTTTGATTGTTTTTATTTAAGTGCTGTTTGTTGCTACCTGCATTTTGTACAGCTATCAGTGCTATATTTGATGGGAACCTGAAACTGCTTTGATACACGGGAGGAATATTGACAGTAATATCCATAGTGACTACAACCGATCACAAAAATACTTGATAACACAGACTGTAAAACAGAGCAGTTTGGAATGAATTCATCATATGAATTAATCTCTGTTGACTGGATTCTCACAGAAATGTTCATATGCTTCATTTCTGCTTGAACTTCAGAGGTTTTCAGTTAAGTGAGAGGCAGGCAGAGAGCAAGGAAGGAGGATTTCCATCTTAACGTGAAACCAGGAGCTGCCACCAGGAGGTAGCCAAGAGTCCATTTTTTACCATATAGGGTCCCTTAGCTGTTAGGCGGCGTCAGCTCTGCTAAGATTCTGTGCCCCCCCTCACTTCCCTTCTTCTCTGCCCGCCCTGCCTCTATGCGAACAACACTCCAATATCCCAGCATCCCCCACCTTGCCAGCTTGCTCTAAAATGCAACTGGCAGCTGTGCTTAAACAAGAACCTGATGGTTTACAGTATTTTCATATTTTTACAATAGGAATAAAATAGTTCACATAAACTGGGGATGTCTAACACGCAGCAGTGCTCAGATTCATAGATTCACAAGTCTATTCATAGGTCTTCGTAAGAGCAGCAACAGTAATGTGGCTGGTACCATGGTCCCCATAAAGGTTTGGATGGCTAGCTCAGTCTCGTGTTTCCAGCATCCCTTCCCTGACCCGCCACCTCCAGCCACCACTGCCGTTGGGAGCTCGCGTGCAGCGCAGGTGGAGGCCGGAGTCTTGCACTTCGTCGTCGGGCGAAACCAGCCGCCCGTCCTGTGTCTCCAGGCTGAAGGCCTTCTCTGATATCTGATGGAGAGCAGTGCAAGATGGAATAAGATGAAAGTCCACGCCTTCAGATCAGGCGCACCAACCAAGTGTGACGAGCGCCTACCTGCTCGCTGATCCCCGTGGCTATGTGTCCCACTTTGATTTTGCGGGTCTCCCGGATTTTCAAGCAACGACCTTCAAAATCTTGGATGAAAACATCCACCCCTGCATCCATGAGACAAGGCAAGGGTGTAAAACACCTCCACATGCAGCAGTTATGGCAGTGCTCCACTACAGACTGACTGCTTAAGTCCACTGCTATCTATTTATTTAGCTCTATATATCTATCTATCTTCCATAACCGCTTATCTAGTACAGGGTCACCATGGGCCTTGAGTCTGTCTCATGAAGCACAGAACACAAGATGGGGGGCATCCTACACATCACGGTCCCAGTCCATCTCCTGGCCGCAGACTCACAATAGTAAACTACAAGCAATGAAAAGGCACCAATGTTTCTGTAGCCTGGGCACAAATGAAATGTGCACAAACCCGGACACACAGATGCAAGATGTGAATCCCCAGTCCTGAAGGTGCTAGCCTGACATAGTGCTATCTTGTTGCTTGTAATATTCAGTGGTACATTTTGTATAAACCTCTCTCGAAGCTTTGATTTAAGGTTGGATAAATGCCCTCACCATCAAAATAGCGTGGTGTTTGCAAGTTGGCAGGTCCCAGCCAGTCTTTGCTGAAGTTCATCTGTCCCTCTGACTGGCTGTTGTAAGAGAAGACTCCGGAACTGAGGTTGTCGCTGGTGCTGACCGACCACCTGACCAAGTCCTACGAGGCAGGAAAGCAGAACCATTGTTTAGCATCCGTCGTCGTGGGAAATGCACTCACTCAACTGCACAGCAAGTCGCAAGCCAGCATCCATAAACATCTAGATTTACTGCCCAATCCCAAAGGTAGAACAACACCACCACCAACCAACTGGCACTGATGAGGATGTGAACTAACTTTGTCGCTGGGATCAGTGTAGGAGGCAAAGTCACTGCTCAGACAGGACAGCATCTGCTCCTGGAGCTCGGGGGAGTACGGCTGCGATAGACTGCTCAGGTAGAAGTCTGCAGAAATAGACAGACCACAGTGTTGAGTCCCAGAGGTGCATATATAGAGGCTGTTTTAGGAATGATCATCCAGTGTCCAAGAGCCTTCAGTGTTGTACCTCGACATGCTCACCTCGCTCCAGCTTTTGCAGCTCCTGCTCAGGCGGTGTAAGGACAGCTTCAGCCTGCTTGTTCTTATGTTGTCTGGATAGCTCTGCCTGCTGAGAGATGAGAGGCCCTGGACACAAAGGCGACAACATTGCGCTGTCCTCCTCCTGTACGTTGTCATCTTCATGCACCTTCTTCCTCCTGGAGCTCTGAGGCTGTGGCACCTGCTCAGAGTGCTCTCTCGACGGGGCCATGTCTGAAGTGATTAAGCAGGCTGGGATGGACCTGGAGGCCACCCTATAGCTCTCCACGAGCTCGCTTTTCTCTGGCTCCCGGTAGTCTCCTTGGACTGGGCTGGTGAGTCCACCCACTGTGAATGATACCCAACAAACACATAGTGGAGTTGAGTTAGGGCTACGCATCAGCAACCAGTTGAGTATTCTGTGACTGTAACTCTTTATACTCTTTAACTGGCTGTCTGAAACAAATCTTGGTCTGGATTTTTACTTTCTGGATTTGAACTATCTCTGTTGAGTAAGTCAAGTCAGAGTAAGGACCTCTCATCCACCCCTTTAACAAATTAAAGAGAAACAGAACAATCCTTGATGATAGTACTGTTGAATAGCATTGCCCAATGAGTATGACAGAATATCAGGTTCTCACCTTCTTGCAGGGCTCTCATAGCTTTCACTCGTAACTCTTTAGCGGAGGCTCTTTTGACTGGATCTTTAACAAGTCCAGCCTTGATTATATCAGTAGTTTCAGGTCTGCAGTCATGTGGGATTTCCCGTAATGGTGGCGACTCATTGGCAATCTGAGGTTGGGGAAGGCAATGGTCTCATTAGTGCAGTGTTTCCAAACCTGGTCCTTTGGGACCCCCAGGCAGTCATGACATGGTGATGGTTGCTATACCTATGAACCTGCTACTCAAGAGTAAAGGCAAAGGCCATGCTGTTTGTCGTCTTGCAAGGAGCCTGCACTCACCGTGAGACACAGCGGGTGGTTGTAGTAGCGTGTCCATGGAGGGCAGCCAGTCAGCATGTGCAGCAGCATGCAGCAGCTACTCCACACGTCCGCCTTGAAGCCGAGGGCCTCCCCTTTGACCATCTCAGGTGCCATGTGGCTCTCCGTGCCCGGGAACTCCTCTCCTGCACCTGGTATCCAAAGAGTGAACAAAAACCATAAGCCTGACTCTTTGACCCTTTTGACTTAGACTTCCAATGGCTAAAATGGCTAAAGTGCAAATGGCTACCTGCAGAGATTCTGACGTTTTTCCCATTTTTCTCCAGTCTCCGAGAGTGTCCGAAGTCACAGAGGTACGCGTCCTTCCCGTCTTCTGACAAGAGCACATTGTCCGCTGCAGATGCGAATGTTGCATGCGGCCACGTCAGTGTCATACTTTGTAGCGTGACGTGATGTTTAAGTCAGACGCCTTTGCTCTGCATTTCATGATTATGCAAGTGGATGTCTAACATTTTTGCGTCCTGATGTTTTGTGTGCAATAAAACCGGGAAAAATACACAGTTCTCCAGAACTAAGCTTAAATAACTCCAGCGTATTCCAATTTCGTTGTTTTGTAGAGCAATGCATTATGAATAGGCTATAATACATCAGCAGCTGAATTTAACTACATTATACTGAAAATCTGTGAGATTATGGTTAAAAATGTAATACATAGTAATTTTGTTTGGTACTGAATATCAGGCTTATATATATGTTTGCATTTCTCTGTACGTTTATATGCTGATTTACCTTTGATATCTAGATGTACGACTCTTTTGCGATGTAGGTCCTCGATGGCCTCCATGACCTGGCAGTGGTAGTGAAGGGCTAGGTCCTCTGGGAGCCGTCCCCTCTGTTTCAGCAGCTTTCCCACAGAACCTGAGGTGGGATGAGGAGCCATAAGCTTTCTTCCTTGGCTTACAATGTTCAGTGGTGACCGGAGTAAAGCTGACGTCATCCATTACAAAAGAGCTGTTGTTCAATGCTAAGAGAAAGTAGCCGTGCGTGCTATTTTTAGCCAATTTGCTGGTTTAATGGCAATGACTCATTTGCATGGAACTCATTGTGTAGCAGCAGGCCTGGGGCCACTTTGGCAAGCTATGAGTTTTCTAGCCATCGCCTGAGATTCTGCAGTTAACAAAGGACCTGGGTTAGAAGAGTGAGATTCACCTGATTTGAGAGCCATGAACAGGACCACAAACGGACCCTCCCGGACAGCCCCAAAAAGCTTGACCACACGCTGGGAGGTCAGGGCGCTCCACGAGCCCACCTCCTCGCTTCTGAAGCAGTTCAGGGGTATCTGCAGGAAAACAGCATTAGTCTGCCTTAGTGCTAAGCCGTGGGGTGCCCAGCAGGGGCTGTGTGGGCTGATCGGAGCCAGACGTTACCTTTTTTGCGGCGCACTCGAAGCCGGTCCTCGAGTCCCGCACACGGAATACGTCGCCAAAAGAGCCGTTATCAATGGGGTTCAGCACCACATAGTCCTTGTTCTCACGGTACTCATAATCGCTGGGCTGCAGTTTCTGAATGGCAGAAAACGGAGCACAGGCTGTGTAGCACTATATGGGTACCACCTGAGCTAAATTGGACCTATGTAGAGTAAAACAACTACAGTACCAGTCAAAAGTCTGGACACACCTGCTGAAAGTCATTTGATTTTCAATAATGACCCTAAGCCCATTGCATTGTACTGTAATACCTTGTCAATGAGGAAAGAAATGGAGCACTGTGACAGATGACCTGGCCCCCCACCTAAACCCTACACAACTAGTTTATAATAAGTTTGATTTTTTTTTCTTGCCAAGGCAGGATTTGAACCAGCAACCTTCCAATTACAGGTACAGAACTTAACCTGCTGAGCCACACTCTGCCCACACCCACACACTGCTTCACTCTGTTAGAGTGGAGAGTGAGAGTAAAGTAGCTGACTTGTGCCCAGAACTTGTGGAAACTCCTTCAGTACTCTTGGAGAAGCATTCCAGGTGGCTACATCTGGAAACTGGTTGAATGAATATCAAGAGTCTGCAATGCGATCATCACAGCCAAATGGCTATTTTGAAGAGTCTAAAATTTGAGAACATTTTGAGATGTTGAGCGCTTCTCTCGGCCATGGCAGTATTTGATATTACTTCACTGCCCTGAAGACTTTCACTATAAGGCAATAAAAACCTATAAGTAGAGACAAATGCATTAAAAGCAGGATTGTCCAGATTTTGACTGGTACTGTATCTGAAATGTTAGAAAAATCTCTCCATATACTGCATTTTTTTACAACCAGGAAAATAATAGAGAAATATGATTTAGAAGAATTCCAAATTGAACAGAAGAGCGTTGCTTGATAGCTATAGCTATAGCTTATGAGTCGCTCACCTCCTCGGGGTGGAAGAGGAGACCCTCATTGATCTCCGTGTTGGCTGCGCTGCCCTCGCTGTCAATTTTTGCTTCCCGTTCCACCTCTCGGTAGAAGGCAGGGGCAAAGCAACGGTCCTCCTGACACACACTCCCACGAAGACCATGTAAAGCGAGGCTGTAGTTGACGGGCGATTCCGAGTCAGAGCCGCACTCATGGCTGTAGTAGGACAGGCCAGGGAAGGCGATGTGGCTAGCAGAACCCCAAGGTTGGGTTGAGGATGAGGGAACCCAGATGAGAGCTGAGCGAGAATAGACAGGCTTGTCCGACTTCTGTCCCTCCGCTGTCTCCTGAATCCCCAAACTGTTGGTGCTGTCGTGGCAGATGATGCTGGCACTGCTGTTGCAGCTGGCACGCTCTGATTCTCCCTTCTGTTGGACGACATAAATTACCGGCAAGTGAAGTGTGGAGAAAAATGGCTCCAGTGTTTTTGTCTCAATCTGAATATTCATCTGTTATGCCCATTACTCTAACAGTTGAATTTGCAGATGGGCCCTGGATGACTTGCAATAGACATGAATCTTACAGTTAATTGCATTTGAAATTGAAATCTTAGAATATTAACACCTTTCGATTAATTTGATTTACCTAGATTTCTTGTCATATGACACTGAGGCTTATAGTCGCCTGGAAATAAGTCAGTTACTTTTAGTTACTATGACTACTTAATAGTAACCACTTGGAATCGCTGTTACATTGGGTCCTATGTTAAATGGCTTTTATCAAAGCTATAATCTCATGCATATCTTGATTACCTGCAAAGAGCTGCTGCTCTCCTGCTCTGGGACTCCTGAAGGTGTCCTCTGCCTCTGCCCCTTCTTCACGTTCTCCTTCCTCCGTCGCTGTCTTCTCCGTTTCCTGGGGTGCTGCTGGACCTGAGGGCTGGGGCGTGCTGTGGCGCTCTCCTCATGGGCCACGTTGTTCTGCTCCGTCGAGTCCCTGCTAAAGACGACTTGTCAGGACTTGGCTACTCCAGAACCCCAAACACGAGATGAGAGGTGAGTGAAGAGTGGTGTTGGTTGTAGAGCAAAAAAAGAAGGGAAACAGCGGTATGGAAACAGGGGTCTCAGACCTGCTGTGGAATCCGATGTAGCGGCGTTCCCAGGAGCTTGGGCTGAACTCTTGCTGTCCTTCACCTGCAGAACATCGATACATTGAGTAATTTTGTTATTCAATCATAGAAAACCCATGTCAGATAGGGAGCCACTTCTCTCCTTTTCCATTATGTTCCACTTACATTCTGCCTGAGCGATGAAGAGGGATGATTTCTCCTGGATCTGCTGGCCGTCGCTTATGTGATTGGCAGTGCCATGCATCAACACTTTAGACAGCAACGGGAGAATATTGGTGCACAGCTGGTTAGCCTCACACCTCTTCTCCTCCCTGCCTGTCACCTGCTTCAGGCCGGAGCACACCGCAAACAGGTCGCTGTGCTCCTTCTGACCCCCAATGAAAGGCGTAGTTGAGTTGAGGATCCTGTTCCGCACAGCCATTCCTACTCCCTGTGCCCTGGGCGTGGAGAGAGGAATACCTTAGTGAAACTACAGCTGTCAGCAATTCATGGGTTCCTCAGCGAGGCTCCAATTCCGTTGGATGTGACCATCATTATAATTCACACTGCTGACTAATTTTGATAGCTGCATGACTAATAATGCTTTTTGTCAACGACAAAAAGAGCCGTAACTCTATATCGCCAAGCCAGAGCGTGGCTAATAGGGTAATGTGTTGGGTATCATTTTCGCATCAGGAAATCAACACCAACTTTGACAGTTGAACACCCATAAGTGTACATCTGCCCCACGAAAAAGGAAGAAACTCATTCGCAGGCAAATCTGACCAGACACCTGCCATTCCAAGGACAAAGCAGAACTTGTGTTCACAGGAGGCTTCATGGTGATGCTAGCAGTAACCGAAAAAAACTCAAGGATTGAATGTGGGACAACACACCTGCTTGACGATGTGTGCTGGTTGTTATCAATTGAGCTTTTATGTCCTTCGAGCCTTGTTTATACATTTCAGTAAGAAGCACTTAACCACAACGGGCAGACATTTGACACCGAAGAGCACAATCAGAGTATCTGGCATCGTAACCTCACATGGGAGACAGGCAGATTGTTCTCTAATAACACGTAACAGCAGAAACAGGAAGTTGCAGAAGGCAAGCTCTGCTGTAATGAAGAAGCATGGATAGTATATAAGAAACTGTTTCTCAAAGTCACCTGTCAGAGTCAGGGGCTAGCGCCAAGCACTTCTGCAAGTTTGGCGCCCATATTATTTATAACAAGTGTTTTGTGCTGTTGCTTCTGTTGAAGAGAAGGAAAGTCATATTCAGACTAGCTACGAGTCTGAGGAGTGCACATCCTGCGTAAGAGAGACGCTCGGTAGCAGAAGGTAGGAAATTAGCAAAAAAGAAATAGAAAGTCTATTTAAACATCTTTAAAGTAAGAAAAAATATACGAACCTTGCAGAGAAAAGTGGTGCGAGAAAGGGAAAAGTGCAAACATGACTCGAACCAGCGAAATCAAAAACGAGGGCTGCATGCAGTTAGAGTACAGAAATGACTGTCCACCATTCGTAGGTAACCAGCGCATCCACACCCAGGCTCTCCACCTAGCTTTAGATAGCAGACAGTCAAAATAAGAATAGCTGCACCCAAACTGCACATCGGCAACTGAAGTGTGAGCCGCTGCGGCCAAAGTGGCAGCAAGACGGAGCAAGGCGCCTCCCTCGAGGACGATGCCATGTGATGGAAAAAGCCCTGTGGTTGTCGAGCCCACGACGCTTCAGAGCCGACAGAGAAAGTCCAAAACAAATGTGCTCTGCCACATTGTAGATACACATACATGCCTTAACTTGGTCTGTTTCCTTGGGGTACCAAAACAAAGACAGTCATTGAAATGCATAAGAAAGGCGCGCTTTCTCAGTTAGAGGGTGCAGCTTGCATTGTCACGCAGATTTCCAGGAGAAGAAACAGCTAAACTTAACAGACCCGTCTCTTCCCTCTATTCTCATGCACAGCTTCCTGCTTCCTACTGCATCAACTGCAAGTCAGCTCTCTTCTCCTTCACAAAAACGATACTCCTGGCATTAGGATTGCATACCTACTTTGATAGAAACATCTCCAGGACCGTTGCTCCTGCTTCCTCAGTTGATAGTTCCCTCTTCCGCCCACCTCACTCCCTCCTCGATTGTGTGTCTCCAGATCCAGCTGGCACTCGGCCAGCTAGGCTGAGCATGAGCAAGCCTTCTCATTGGCTGGTGGTGATTTACAGGAAGGCTGCCTCCACTTCCCCGCAACCCCTCCCTCCCGGCATCAGGGCTAGCTGAGACAAGCTTTAGCCTAGCGCTCCTTCCTTATGTACATATCAGTGAACACTGTAGCTTTTACAGACAGCCAGAATAGCCAGTAAATACATGGGCTATACTAACTTTAACAGTGCACAATGTCATACAAAATATCTTTCAAACCTACCAGCTACAGGTACAAATAACACTAATGTACCGCCAATGGTCCAGAAATGTTCCTCAGAGTCCGTACAATCAGCAGACACTTGAGGGTACAGCCCCAGTGACAAGCAAAGGTACAAATTAGTACCCTTTCTTCAGACTCCCAGCCTGACAGGACCCAAAGCATCTCCTAGCATTTCACTTTGGTTTCAACGTCAACTAAACAACCAGGACCTACAATACATCAGAAAGCTGCATGTAAAGTCTTTAAGCATCAGTATTTAAAACACATTCTAGCCCCACTACATGAAGTATGATTCCTATACTTATCTGCAGCTGTTGGCGCCTGGTAGTGTTTTACGCGACAAATAAAAACATGTCTTCCGTAAGCCTGCACAGCTGCAGTGAGCAGCATGGTAAGCATGCAGACGAATGTGGTTTGGAGCCTAGGTCTTCACCTCAAGTGACCCATGGCAATTAAACGTGTCGTGAAAATGCAGAATATGTGATGTAATTCAGCAATCAAAAAAGCAATCCAAGAATTCAGACTCGACTCTGAATATGTGATATTTGATAAAGCACTTCAATGCATTTATTGTCATACAATAAAAATGTAATCCTTGCCTAAAATTTTGCTATATTAGTAATGCATTCACCTGCAGCCAAAGAAGCTAATCGAAGGTCTAAAGCTAATCGAAACAAAATAACTCATGAGACGAACTGACACGTAATCTCACAGGTTGGTATGTAGAGGTGGCTATACATGGGGTCTTAGAAAAACATAAAGAACAGAAAAAAAAACTGCTGAGAAAGTTTTGTAGAGAAATGCATGAGATTCTTGAAGAAGAGTCAGTGTCTGGGTCCTACGAAACGGCTTCTTGGAAAAAGCCTCCAGTGAAAGGAATATGGACCCATAGTGACTCATCCCAGCCTCAGAGCTCTGACTCATCCGTCCCCAGTAAGCCTTCCTACATTCTTCTAGGCCGGAAAAATGACTTCCTACTTCAGCATTCATATAGGCCCGGGTTGTTTTAGACCCCACACACATGCCTATTCACTGGGAGGCTTCAAACCATCAGCGGACAAACGTACTACAAGCTTCTCCCTGCCAACATCTGAATGCCTGGACTAATAATTGACTCTCTGTGTCCAGTGGAGCTTAGTTATGCATGAATCCATATTCAGCATCTCAAGGATTGTTTCTACATGCCTTCTGCGTCTACATTTAGGTAAAACCATCATGATGTTTGCTTAAAATATCTATCTAATCTATCTTAAAGAGCATTAATAGCATCTTCTGCTGGTTGAATAAACAAATATAGCTCTGAGAAAAACGTTTGTGTTTGAATTATCTGGATGTCTGCTAAACTCTCATCTTCATCCAATTCAAAATAATGGACAGTGCTATTTATCAAACAACAAAAACAACATGTTGCATTACCATGCCATTACTGAATAAATGGTATAAATCAAACCTCTAGGATAATCCTCTTGTAGAGGGTAACTGAACAAACATTTTGGTTACCTGCCCTTCTCAGCTTAATTAAAAATCAAGAGATCAGACAAGGTTCCTGGAGCTACTGAATCTCAAAAAAAATGGAAAGGGTTTTTAAAGACTTCACTCTCCATTGGTCCACAGTCAGACAGATTACAAATGGAAGAAATTCAACACCAGTGCTTTTTTTTCCTAGTAGTGGGTATCTGACAAAGATCAGTGCAATGGCAGGCTGTAGAATCATCAAAGAAGTGACAAAGAACCCTAAGACAACAGCTAAGAATCTCTTGCACTTGATAACATCTGTGTTTGTGAGTACCGTGTTCATGGGAGGTTACCAAAGCGGAAACCACAGCTCTACCCATCTTAAGCTTGATAAAGATGGCCTGAATGTTCCAGAGCAGTACTAAAACAATATGGTGTGGCGAGGTAAAAATTAATTACATATTTTTGGTAAATATACAGTGTTATCTTTGGCAAAGATGTCGACTTCAGGTCCATAAAGTAAAAATCCAGGTCCAGGATTTTGTTTCAACCAATCAGTTGAGCATAAAGAGTCACAGCCACAGAGTGCTCAACTAGTTGGTTGAAACAAAATCCTGGTCTGGATTTTTACTTGATGGACCTAAAATTGACACCTCTGATCTTTGGTGAAAACTATACACTGCATACCAACACCAAAGCCTGATCCCAAGCATGGTGTGTGGCTGCTATGCTACCATGAGGGAACGACGAATTCCATGCTGTACTTGGAAATATTACAGCTTAATATCAGGACATCTGTCTGTGACCTAGAAGTTAAAAGAAGTGGGATCATGCAACATGACAATGATTTAGAACAGTGTTTCCCAATCAGGTCCTTGGAGACCCGCAGACAGTCCACGTTTTTGCTGCGAGGGGGCAAAAACATGAATCACCTGTGGGCCCCCAAGGACCAGGTTGGGAGAAACTGATCTAGTAGAAATAAAATGTCTGAGAGAGACATTCTTAGAGCACCCAAAACCGAGTTCTGCCTGCAAACCAATTGCAATACAATGTGCTAAAATGCCCACTAACTGGTGTGCACCTCTGATCTGCAGCTGCAGTAAACATCCGGTTGAGGTTACTGGCAAAAACAAGATATCATATAAGTGTCCACAAACTTTTTTTCAATACTTTTTTTTTTACCTTGATTACAAAAACAATTTTTCTAAAAAAGTCATGTCAAGATAAAATGTATGTGTGTTGATTACTAGATAAGACTAGTATCTATTATAATCTATTATCATGACTAGGAAGAAAACATTTTAGCAGTCATTCAGGTTTAAATCCAGATTATTCCGACAGCATTGCAAAATTTTCCGCATATCTATATCAACCGTCTACTTATATAGAAAATTTACATTTCATTAACATCCCAACCAAACACTTTGACACCATATGATCGCGCATAAGCATGGTTATGCCGGACATGTACATGATTTCTCAATATCCCTTAAACTAACAATCTATTTGGGTGATACACCTGATACACAAGGCTTATTTATAATGTAACCAGCCGGGTTATTTACAAAACTAAGCCCACATTGACAGCTACTGTAACTGCTTTTTTCTAACTACTGCTTAAAGATCCAAACAGCGCCGTGCTCGTACATCTTAATCTCCGGCTTCCGCTTATAATAGGCGCCATTTTACAGAGTCCCTGTATCGCGTAAAGTAATTAAAATCTTCATCACGTGTTTTATAATACACTCGATTTTAAAAGCTGCCCGGTCAAAACCAAGTGCGCTTACCGTAGTCCAGAGTCCTTTTGAGATCGGTCTGGATGAACTTTCTTGAGGGTACGCCGGATTACATCACCGCGGACGAATAGAATGGCATAATGACACGGGGGAAAGGAAAGCGAAAATACATCTGAGGCCGCCCGTTCATTGCAGGAAAAAAATCGGGGTTAGCTCATACACAGGGCCGTACTGATATAGCGAAAGGCTTCTTTTCGGATGATATCAGAATAAAATTAATTCTGGCAAAAATACCACAGCCTGCTGAGAACTTATAAAACACGTGGGGAAACTACCTCATACTTTTAAGACTCAGTTTGCCTTCAATGCCAATGCAAGCGCATTTCGAATAAAAAAGGTATAAACAAAGGGAATATGAAGCTCGGTAATACCTGAAACATCGTTATAACTGGCTTTAGAATAAAACAATCAAATGTGTTTTAAAAGCCCACCAGAAATTATTAAATGCACAGTTCATAACTGCAATGTACATATATTTGAGAATACATATATTCCCAAATGAGTTATACCCTATAAAATACATGGAAAAAATACTTTCCCAGCGCCCTTAGTGTTTATGAAAAGCATATGTCAAACGACCGCTTTAAGAGAGGTATATATATAATGGCATAATTAAGGAGGTTATCAGAAAATTTATCTTATTTTTTTTCTTTGGACGCTATAGGAAGTTATACTCCCAAGCTAACAGAAACTTAACTTCCTTCTCAGGGTCTCAACAATATTACAATTCCAGAAAACTCTGCTTGCATCCTCTTCCGGCGCAGCAATCAATCGATTTGTTCACTTATTTTCAAACCAATGAAGAAAATGATCTAAAGATCAGAATATGAAACTTGCCTAATATGTACAGTTTTACCAGTTATGGACTAAATGAAAACGTTTTTTTGACCACTGGGGGGCACTGAGACCTATAAGAAGGACGAAGCTACGCGTTAAACGGACCGAAAAGGCAAACGACGTACTTTGTAGTGAGCACTTAATTATATTACACATGCGCTAACAGCATGTACCAGTCATATACGTCAAATCCAGTTTCCTAGTCTACGTGCGAATATTTAAAAATTATGCATTTGCCCTTCTTTACTGGTAGCAGTTTCCGTTTAATTACCTACAGTTCATACAATGTTGTTAGGAAAAGTCTGGCATACTATAACGAGGAAATACACCTGAAATTAAGGGCAAGTAATGTGAGACTGCACTCGTAGTGACATAAGTAATTTCAAAGGCATAGCAATTTTTTTTGGAATGCTATCAGTACAGGGAGATGTTGACCTTAAATACTGGAAGTAAGGATTCAATATTCATAACAAATTATTCACGGCAATCGTTAAATGTCACTGCATGGAGAGTGCCCAGGGCAGTCAGTCAAAAATCTACTGGCAGATGACTAATCACAATAAAGTAAATATTTTAACTATCTATTGGATTTTCAAACCAAATAATGCACACTTGTGGGCAGTTTTATGGGCAGTTGGCTGACTTACAATGGACAATAAGGAACGATAGAGGCTGTACTGATTCAATCTTGAGTCCTGAACCAGTTGTGGAGAATTCAGAAAGTATGCCGAGCTTAACCGAACAGATAATTGGTGGCGGCACCAATCAATTAAACGCCCCCTGAGTTTCTATTGGACAACGCCCGTAAGACGTCCCTTCGGTGGGCGTTCCCGGGGCATTATGGATAGGCCAGGCGCTGAGCGAACGCGAAGGAGTTGCGGTAGGAAAAAAAAATGGCTGACAGATTCTCTCGTTTCAACGAGGACCGCAGTTACCAGGTAAAACACTTCACAGTTTGCAAATGGGCTCTGCGGGCGGCATATGAAGGCATTATGCCTCGCTGCGAAGTTTTAAACGTCAAATGAGGATTGTATATCCGCGTTAAAAACGCGCTCCCGTGCGCTGCGGCGTTAGCAGCGGGGTAGTTTCGCCGCTAAAAGCTACAGCCTGGCGCTAATTTGCAGCCGAAGGTCACGCATCGGGAGCCGGAGCCCCTGAAATGTACGAGCGAGTCTCCCTGTGCGTGCAGCTCGCTGTCCGAGACCGGCGTGTGGGGCGAGCGGTCTAACCGTGCTACGGTGGCGCTGGGAATATTTGGGGTGTGCAGTTGTTGTTTTTCCCCCCTTTGTGGGTGATACTAAAGGGCCGGTGCGTTGCTGGATCGTTTGGCGTGTAGATGGTCCTCTCTCCTCGGGGGAATACGGAGAGGCTTTGGAGAAGAGGTCCGCAGCATGCAGTCAAACAATGGCTGTATGGGGGAGACCGTGAACAAGCCCATGGGTGGTCTGTGCGTGTGTGTGTGTGTGTGTGTAGTCTACACATATATTTGATTAGGGCATTTCTTTAAAAAAAGTGTGTTTTTGGCTGGTTAGCTGTTTTTCTTGGAATAACACAATGTCCTGGGGAATCCTGCTTTAATTGCCATCTCTTTCGATGTTTTGGACCCGCCGAGCTGCTGTAGGAAGGTCCGTATTTCGTCATTTGCGTCCCAGCCTGATATGCCAGTCAGTCGAGCTGCTTGCATAGCCGGCTGGTCTAGGTGCTTCATTCAGGTGTAGTTGGAACACTTCTTGGCAGCAAAAGTTCACTTTTTTGTGTGAAATTACAGTTTGAGGATGTTTGTATAAAAAAACAAAACGCATGGACATAAAATATAATTGGTGAAATCACGCATAGGAATGTTTCTGCTGTTTCTGTGGATTGCTCCATTGGGAGAGATTTTTTTTGTTTTGAAAAATATGCTCACATCATGTTTATGTTTGGGGGAAAATGGTCATGGTTGACAGTTGTCCTTTTGCTTGTTGCCATTAGATGCTCCGCCTCTCTTCTTGTGTGTTTGTGATGGACTTCCTGTGTAGTTTGCCCTGATTGGTCGGTTGGTGTTTTCAGACAGGAACATGTGCTTGGGTTGGGACACATGAGAATGCTCTACCTCAAAATGAATGGCGCGCTTTGTCCCAGAAGGAATAATAATGATAACTACCGTTTTTTAGTTTAGAATAGGTTTGTTCATGTACACAATGGATTGTTTGTGGGAAGACCTAGTATTTAAACAATTCATGAGTCTGGCATTTGAAATATTTTTGTTATTCATATTCAGAGTATTTTAGCTCCAAGGGCAAATTTTTGTGTTGCAATAGCAGTTGACATAAATGACAGAAAAAAATTGAGAAATATATGTAGAAGTATGCAAGAACTACCATTCTAGGTTAAAAAAGCATTACAACTGAGAGATGCCTTTTAATGTGCAAAATATATGTAAATGTGCATTGCCTCAGAGGAGGAGCAGCAGAGAAGAAACATTTTACATGGTTATTGCCATGGGCTGGAATGACCTTCTGTTACGATCCGTATTGCAGCGTAAGTGAAGGAGACTGAGAACGCTCTGTTGAGCTACCAGTAGGTTGTGTAGGGGGTGTGTAGTCTTATCCATGATGTTGAGCAACTTGTGCAACATCCTTCTCTCCTCAACCAACTCTAGGGACTCCCGAACAGTCCGCAGCACAGAGCCAGCCTTCTTCATCAGTGTATTCAGTTTCTTAAGACTCGTCAGCTCTGATTAAACTGTCCCAACAGTTGGCTTGTAAATAAAATTGCACTTGCCACCACAGACTGGTAGTGGTAGAAGATATGCAACATCTTGCTGCTCACACTGAAGGAACTACACTTCCCCGCCAAGAAGTTATGGCCTTGTGTGTCGCCGCTGGCCAATGTTATCTGCCACCAGTTAGAAGTTTTTAAATAAAATTTGTAACTCCATTGAATCAACAAGGCTTTGTTTTCTTTGGTTATATAATGCATTGCCTTCAGATGTTTCTAAAAAAACAAATGTCTGGCACTCGCATGACTGCAGCTGTCATCCCAGCCTGCTGCTTAGTCCAGCTGGGAGCTGCGAGGGTCAGACTGTTTTAGCTGGGTCATATTTAGTCCTCTTCACTGAGTCAAGCCACTCGCTCCACTGCAGGCGATGCGACTGCTTACTTTGACTAAGAAGTCTAATCCACTTGAATGGAAGAGTTTAACTGGTGCCATTGTTTTTGTTGAGTGTTTTTATTCAATATAGTTGACTTAATCCTTTTTATTGATAGGAGTAGTGTTCTGACTGTGTCCCCGAGACCTGGTTTAATAGTAGGGACTTAAGATTGATTTTATCCTTTCTAATTATGGCACTTGGCCTAAATAATCATGAAACCATTCATTTTAGAGCTAACTCTGTAATATTTTTGGGGAATGAATGCCTTAGTGGCAAACATTAGTATTCCTTCGACGTGTGCTGGAAAGCAGTGCAGTTATAATGATTAATTTTCCCCAAATAATACTGACTGTAACTTCTGCCCTCTGGTCATTTTAGGTTCTAAAGTGCGCTGATGGGATAGGTCATGTTAATCATGAACCCCAAGCTCAGAGCCATGCCTCTTCGAACTTCCCACTGAAAAATCACTGGGGAATCCTTTCCTTTTATCCGATTTAAATGTACTAATGTCCTTCAGCTAATTTGAAATTCCTTGCAGCAAGCTCTGAAATTCATTAAATCAATAGGTTTG
>JAODKN010000045.1:12221275-12237209 GCA_026774425.1 Petrocephalus zakoni
AACCATGAAATCCACCACCCATCCACAACCCTCCGCCACAGGTACACTAAATTGTTACTAATGTTTCAAAACTAATTAATTTCTGATTTTACAATTAATACTCAATTTTATATGTTACATGTCACGTGACATGTCACATGTCATGCCTGTGGTAAAAGCTCGGCTAGTTTCATTAGTACTAGATGGATAATAACTGAGATTTCAGAGTGCCCAAGCACATGTAATTTCGGCTTCTAGTAGAGTATAATGTTCCAAATTGTTGATTAGTAAAATCAGATTTTTTTTCCCAGTTTTTTCTTATTCACCCCCCCCCCCCCCAAAAAAAAAAACCTGAGGTATGACCCAAACTATGGCTCAAAAATTGAGGTTTGATCTGTACTGTGCATTTGGAGATTTGTTACACCCCTACTTCTGTGTATTGACAAACATGCTGGATACCCAGTTGAATTGGAGTCCTGTATGTTTTTATTTGATCTGATTCTGGGCTCTAATTTACTTTACTGGAGTAATTATTTAGAAAGTAATTATGCTTGTTTGGCATTTCAGATGTCTGTTAGCTGCTAAGTGGATTGTTTCTTGTTAAACCTGTGGGACTCATGGACTCATGATCTCAGACCTGGGTTGGGCTAACTTGCATTCTAACCTCTTTTGTGAAGTGTGGTGGGGGACCTGAGAATCCCTAGTGGGTGGAGTCTGGCCAGGCAGTGACTGACATTCGCTCATAATCTCACTTGTCGCATATTTAGGAGCCACTTCTCCTGTAGACATTTTGTAAATTTACAGCCTACTTTCTCAAGGTGTGAAATGTGTCAGAACCATGGGAAGATTAACCCAGTCCTCGGGGACCTATGGACTATCCACATTTTTGCTACTAGGAGTTTGGAGGGAGCAAAAATGTGCACTGTCTGGCAGAAAGCTGGGAGGGTGCAAAAACATGGACCTTGTTCTGAAACACAATATAATCACCGTCTTGACAAAACGTTACGAACTCTGAAAACGGCAATAACTCCTAATAAAAAAAAAAATTGCGATTTGGTCGGAAGAACAGATACAACAAGATCAGGATGGTATAAGGATTTTAAAAATTTTATTTAATATATAGCCTACTACTGCAGCACAGTACTGGAGAGTCTCCAGATATAGCGATGTGATTTTGTTGTAATAAATATTTGGGTATTTTAAAAGTTATAAGAAAATAAAAAATGTCTCTGAGAACGCATGCAGCGCCCAAGCAAAAGCAGCGGAAGTAAACTTTAAACTGATTTTAAAAACATATATTGGATATAAATATAATCCATGCAAGGAATAATCATTAAAATTGCAAAGTTAGCTAAGGTTTTTCCCTATGCCAAAGTAAAAATGTTTTAGCAAAACTACTGCGCCATCCATAATGTCCATATAAAACCGAAAGTAATTAAGTCTGATCTTAATGTAACTCACTAGCGATGTAAAAACTGCATGTGCATAACATGCGATGTTAGATTTAATATCCAACATCGTTCAGCTGCATACTGCAGCCACTGTTCGAATTCAGCACGAAATGCCCAGCTTCACGTTGTGCTTTTATTCAGCGCCGGTACCAGTTTTTACTGCAGTGGAAAAGCATTTTGGCGAAAGACATGGCACAGCGTGGTGTGACGTTGTCAGTCATGGGCGATTTACTGATGTCATTTGGCACCGGTACCAGACAGTGGAAAACCAACACAAAGAAAGTACCGAAAGTACGGTACTCGCTGCGGTGGAAAAACCCCCTTTCTTGCCACTGTTTGTCTTGAGAAGCCTGCGCAGTGTCTAGTCTTGTCCATTTTCATCGACACAATCAGATCTCAGGAACACCTACTCCCCAGAGTCAACCCTCACAGTAGTTCAGTCCCCTGATTAGTTCATTTCTAGAGCAGTGTTAACTGTAGAGTTTGCTTTACCAGGACATTGGGGAACCTAAACCGTGATGCCTGGTCCTCTTAACCGCACCCTGCATACTGGGAGATTTCCTGCCGCGTTGCATCTAGGGCAGAGTTTCCCAACCCAATCCTTGGGCACCTCCCTCCTAAATCCCTGCCAGACAGTCCTGGTAGAGAGCTGGTTGGGAACGAAAACATGGACTTTCTGTGGGTCCCCGAGGGCCAGGTTGGCACTAGGGACTGGGAAACCCAGTCTTCTAATGTTTTATTATGATTTTGTTGGACTGCCTACAGAAAAGGGTCATCTAACAATAACTATAGTTTGTTCCTTTGGGTTAATCTCAGCCCGTGCTGCTCTGATGTCATTCCAGTACCCATCCCTCTCAGTGTGTACCCCTACATTGTTTCCTGTGCTGCCTGTGCACAGCTCCCTTCAGGTCTGTTTAACTGGCCTGGTATATGCCTGGTATATAATGTTCATTTTAGTGTATGGTCATGAGGAATAAAGTATTCTTTAATTCAGCAAGTTGAGTACATACACTGTTACCATGGTTACAAAGTGGCTTTTCAAACCTCCATCAAAAAGGTATTTTGAAAGTGCTCTCTGGGAACCTCTTTAAAAGTATAATACCAGGTAAAGAGTGCACGGCACATTTTTTTAAGGTTGGATGTCCATAATGGACAACTGTCTATTTGCCAAGTTCTTGTATTGGACATTATTGTGAGGGCTGGAGCTTTTTCTGGGTACCAAAGGCACAGGACGGGGGATGTCAGCCTATAGCAGGGCACATGCATGTACAAGCACACAGGCACACGCATGTATATGATGATTAATTTGGAGTTTCTGTTCGCCCTGATGCCTTTGCAGTGTGGGAGTACACCCAAGTAGCCAGAGGAGAAACTGGCAACATGGATAATGTGCAAACACCACACACTAAGAGAATAGGTTGGATTTGAACCCGCAATCGTGGAGGTGGAGGCAAGTGCTATTTACTGATGAACCATGTGAATGAGGGTGCTGTCTCTCTGCTCATGTTCGACTTCCTCCCAGACTTGGTCGAGGTTGTCTTGTGACACAAATCGTATAGCATGGCTGTAATGTTTGCATATGTCTATTGATATTGCATGTGTTCGTTAGCCATAAAACTGTACCATGCATGGGTTTAGATTGAAAATTTGGATGATGTAACATTTATGGACGTGTCAGATGCATACATATATGAATTTCTCCTATCCACTGTGAAAATGGATTCTGAATAACAGGAGAGCCTTCAGCTCTAGACTTGGTGCTATAGATGTGTTAACTGCATCATCTAGATCGAAACGATGCAAGATGTGCCTTTCAGTCCCCATACTATGGCAGCAGGGATTACATCACGGGATCCGCAGATGTTTTCAATCTGTGTTTTTTTTTTTTTACCCAAACTTTTCAAGGTCTTGCAGTTCTTGAGGCGGTAGCTCGGTTGATATTGAAGTCAAAACTGATTAATTTTTTGGTTTCTGTTAGGAATAGCGGTTCACGATTTATTCCGTGGTTGATTTTACCCAGTTACAGAGCTTATATGGCTAATGTGATACTATTGTTTTCCCCCAGTGCCCTGAATTGGTTGGCTGTACAATAGGATATTCTCAGGATGTCTCAAGTGTTTGGGAATGAATTCCAACAAAACGGCCTCCCCTGAACCTGGTTTTAGTGGCATCGCCAATCAAGTTGCAGAACCATGTCCTTATGGTATTATCCACATAGCTGGTTATAACGCCTCTTTCATTAACGCAGCAGGTATCAGCGCGACTAAAACGCCACAGTACAGGCTGTGAGGATAGGGAAGTGCAATAAGGTGCTGTAATGGAGATGGCGGGCGTAGAGAGAGCAGTCAGTCAGGCTGTCACGGCTGAGCTGGATAAATGCACCCCGAGGTGAGAACAGCATTCCCTAATTGGGGCTCTCTGTGCACCTGCCTTTGGCCCAAATTGAAGCCTAGCCTGCTACCTGCTAGCTGGCCTGCCTACTTACTCTCTGCCTGTTGTGGTTTGACCCCCACTGTCCTAACCTCGGATTTGTGAGAGCTGCCTGTGAGGCTCGTCACTTTTGCCTGTGTTCACCTGTCACCATCTCGCCGCATCTGTGCCGCACTGTGCTGTCTATTTCGTCGCTTACTAATAAGTCTGCTTGTGGTTTTATGTCGCTTTCCCTCTTTCTGTGGATTGTCTGCTCTTGTGGATGTCCTCCCACTTGTTTTATTTATCATAAAATCTGCATGCAGATTTGTAGATGAGGGGGCAGTGTGTAGCTGAGTGGGTTAAGCGTCTGTATCTGTGCGCGGAAGGTCGTTTCAAAGTTGGTTCAAGCCTCTGCAAGTCTGTGAGCCCTTGAGAAAGGCCCTAGCTCCCTGGGTGCCCTTCCCTGCCAGGCTGGCTCTCATGGTGAAAAGGGAATTTCCCCATGGGGATCAACAGAAAGTATATTATTTATTATTTATAAGATAAGGCTCTGGATCATTCGTGCCTCTGATGGCTAATGCAGCCATAGCATATGATAACCTGTCCACTGTTTCCCTCCTGCCTCCACACACTGTGAGGCTCTGTGCTAATGCAGTAGTAGCCTCTCCCTTCCTTAGCTGGCGGCCTTTGTTATATACGGAACCTTGTGTCATGTGTAAGTGTGTAGTTTCATTTTCGTTTTCTTGTGAGACGCAAGATTGCTATTGCACTGCACTATATATTGGTTTCTACATGCATTTTCTTCATATAAGTGTTGCAGTTTGTGGTGTCCTATTTAAGACTACTTGGCTTCTTATTTGTGATTTATACCTTCCAGTTTGTGACCTCATTCTTCACATCAAACATTGCAGTGTAGTGCCAACCCAAAACAACATTGCTCAGACTGAGGATAATTGGAGCAGTTTGAAGTGAATAGGGCCCATTAGAAGCCAGGTGATTAGAGGCTTTTTTGGGTGAAACCCCTTCCTCCCAGAAGTAGCTGGCCCCTCCCAGACATCCCTCCACACTCTTTCTCAGCACACTTTTATGTACCGAGGGGTCTGATGCAACACTTGGATGCTCCGTTTTCTCCTCCAGCCATCCTCTCTGCCCACTCCCGGCACCCGTGTGTCTTCATTGCCAGTTATTTTTGGAATATTTTCTGTTCTGTTTCCCAGGATAATATTGGGCACAGGCTGCTTCAGAAGCATGGCTGGAAGCTTGGACAGGGGCTGGGCAAAGCTATGCAGGGTAAGTAGCCGCCCCCCCCCACTCACCTGCACCCCTCTGTGCTCCCTGTGTCTGGCTGCTGTGAAGGCTGTGTGCCAGCGTGCCTGTGTCCTCTGCCTCTTTCCAGGGCTCGTCTCTGTTGTAGGGGAGGCCCCCCATCACTTGGGCCTGGCTGGGATTTTGGGAGGTAAACCCCCACCCCCCCCCCCCCCTCTCAAGATGCCTAGATGTCAAGGCATAATCAAGTTGAACAAAAACGTGTCAGAAAGATATGGTCTAGGCAAACAAAGGGGTCCCTCGCAAATTGTGGAACTCCAGTTTGTATGGCAATGATGCTGCCTTCCCCTTGGGGCAACGTACAGTTCCGTTCTCTGAAGGGAAAAGGGGATTTTGTCCCCCAAACACACACCCACACTCTCGCTATTGACAGAATGGATCCAGTAACAGATGGTATCCTGGCTTTTTTTTTTCTTATGAATTGTCCCGCTCTCTTTGCAGCAGCGACATGGATGCACTGCTCTTGGCGCACAGCACGCGTGTGGCCATGGACATCAGCTTTTAACACATGAAGCTTCTTTGTCTTTAATGCATGATCTGGGATGTTGGAGTAGTCTGGCATGCATGGGGAGGGGGGTTGGTGGAAGTTTGATTAGGTACTCGTCGTAGTTTGACAACCACGCCTAAGCTTATAAAAGAAAAAAAGGTAAGTGGCACACCTCTCCGTGGTGTGTGGGGTAGGTGGCTGCTATGTGAGGCAGATGTCTCCTAGTGTCAGCGTGCCATCCTGTTTCAAGGCCCCCCCCCCCATTACGTCCATCCACCATTGGTGCCGTCCCCCCTCTGTAACACGGCAGTAACACCTCCCAGTTCTGATGTCAGCAGGGACAGCTTTCCCGGGGGACTGCAAACTATGGTGACGGCATCGAACCCCCTTCCTCCCCCCATTTTGTCTCTTACTACATGCCTACTATAATAGTGGCCTCACTGAAGCTGAGAGCATCTATTCCCGCTATCTACTCCTATTATCTTTTTAACGCATGCAGAGTATTTCACCTGCCTTCTGCCCATCAAACATAACCAGTGTGTTAGCAGATGCCAATGTCACTTGGTTTCTCCAACACGAGAGCAAGGAGCAGTTCATTTTTAGGTAAACTTTCCAATTAGTTTCCTTTATGTACGGCTGTTACAAACTGGCAATTAATATGTACTTTGATGCATCTTTTAAAACTCATCTTGAGTGGTTTTTCCGTACAACACTAGATTTTTTTTTTTTGTTTTGTTTTTCTGATACCAAAATGTACTATTACTACTTTATTTTTGGTTTATCCCAGGTTGTGTGTGCTGGGTTCGTTGGTAGCCATGGCAACGCTAGCTTGTAAGTACCATAGCAGCTTGTATAACTGTAAGTATCTTGTAGATGTTAAGGTCATAGTGTTTAATTAAATGAGGCAATTGGTTACTAAAAGGCAAAGAGTTTATGACACTGATGTATATTTATTTATTCATTTACATCTAGATTTGACAACAGAAGATGTTATTGTAATAAACAGGTGTTGGGTTGGTATGTGCTCTACAGCCGCTCTGAGTCGGTGGGCTTGTGTGACCTGCATGCAGGTTCCATTTCATCAGTAACGGTAGCTGAATTTAAGTCCCTTTTGTCAGAAGAGCAGGCCCGTTTGCTGCTCCACGGTGGAACATCACACCTTCAGCACCTCGCAGTCACAGCGCCACTAGCCAAAGCTGCCAATTCACACCAGCGATCAAGACTGTAGAGCCCTGCGTTTGGGGAAATGAACAGATTTAGCGCCCAGATAATCGAAGACCTCTGTGTGACCACAGACCAATGACAACAGTCAGGGTGTTTTTAAATGTCTGTGAAGCACTTTGTGTGCTTAAAACGGTGCCATATAAATTAAAGACTGATTGATTGTAGAATTACCTGACTCTTCACTCCTTTTGTCACGTGATAGGCATGGGCCAAGGCCATCTCTCAGGCCCTTGCTTGTGAATTTTACTTCCCCTCCTGTGCTCGTGATCTGCCGGCTAATACTTCTAGTTGGCAGGTTCAGTTTCCTCTTTGTTTTTTTCCTGCATTCAGTTAATTAAAATGCATTATTTTCTTCCATCTGGGCTGGCTTAAGTTAAAACTCAATGTTTTCGCTCTGTTGGAGCTCTGGCAGGAAAATGGCACTGTTCTAACAGACCCATATGAGAGAGACCCTGGAACAGCAGTAGCCATGTGTGGATCAGTGGTCATCTGTGTTCCCCCGTCAGTACTTACTGTTCATTCTCAGCTTAAGCTCCGGCCGTGACGCACGCCCACCACTGCCACTTTGCTTGTTTTTTTCCCAGTAATAAGCCATCTCTTAAGCCTCAGTGGGTTCCCAGTTACCCAGTGGCTTGCCGGGTAGCATTGCTTCACACATTCTGGACTCGGGGTACAAATCCCACTTCTGCTCTGTCTGTGTGGAGCTTGTTTTCACCATCTCACTTGCTTGCAGTCCAAAGACCATCTCACTTGCTTGCAGTCCAAAGACCATCTCACTTGCTTGCAGTCCATCTCACTTGCTTGCAGTCCAAAGACATGCATTTAGAGAAATTGGGGTCTCTAAATCGCCCATGATATTAGATCGTGTATGTGTGGGGGTGTGTGTGTCCATGTATGCGCCCTTTTATGGACTGTGTTTGCTGTCAGTGCTTGCTGTACTAAGCAAATGAGCCGTCAGGCCTTCATCTCGCCGAAGGGAGGAACTTTTAAAGGGGTCCTGGCTCTGTGCCGCTGCCTGTTTTTGGTCTGTTTGTGTGTGTGTGTGTGTTTACCCCCTACTGCCCACCCCTCAGATCTAGCCTGTTTCTCCATAAAGCTTTTATATACAGAAGAGTTTCTCTGGTCCCTCCTCTTTCGAAACCCACGTTAGATGCTCTGTTAATCCCGCCAGATCAGTTTCTTTCTGATCTCTTGGGACCAGAGGAAATGACGTCATGTTTCCTACTTCCTGATCAGGTCTCCGACTGAAAGTCAGACTTTAACCACAGTAAACCTCACCTGTTTTGAATTAGCCCAATGGCTTTGTTTCATTTTCTTCATTGCAGTTTTGTGATGTATGTATATTTTTAATGAGGACTAGGGGAGATCTGCTCCCGCTTAAAGGCCTGAAGTCAAAGCTGTAGAAATGCTCTTCTGGGTCTGTATCTCGTCTCCATGGTTTGACATTGCCACCTGCTGGAAAGGAGAGGATATTTTTTTAGATATACGGTACAAAGCAGGCAATATAAAGCTACACTGATTGGCCCCTTTTTTTGTACAGGCTCATAAAAAAAAAAAAAAACATCCAGTCAGCAGCAGTTCTGTGGGTGAAAACATCTTGCTAAAGAGAGGGGTCAGAGGTACATAAGAGGCTATGAAATATACACACTAATATAATAGCTCAGCGTAACCGTGGACATGCTGGAGGCAGACCCAGGGCCCGGTCAGTATAGGCATGTACATTTACTTAAGTGGCAGCTCTTAATTTTGTGCAAACTTGTGCAAAACCAGCCAATCATCCTACTTTTTCGCCTTTTAATTTTCTTCTCCCTTCCGCTCATCTTACCTTTTGAAACGCATTTAAATACTTGTACTGCATAAACGTACCATACTTCTATTGCGTTTGTGGCTGAATCAGTTTGGCGACATTTTATGGCCGTCGTCTTGCTTCCTTTAACATCAGTTATGACTCGTGTTGCATATGCTGCACCCAACCCACACATTTATCAGAACTGTGAGCGTGTATCTGAATTGTCATTGTATTGACTTCCGTTTTTTTTTTGTTCCTTTTTGTTTGAGTCCCTCCCCCCCTCCCCCCTCGCCTAGGTAAGGTTTGTAGGATTCTTCTGTTTTATTTTCCTGTGTGTGTGAGTTTTATCATGACCAGTCATCTCCGCCGTTTAAATCCCTTTCGATTCATTTCATTCATCCTGTTTAATTCTATGAAATCATGTCCGATCAGTAGCAAGGTGGTGGGGGTTATGAGCTTCTCTTTCCAATGGCTTTCTGCAAGGGCATTAACCCATTTCCCTAACCCTGTTTGTATAGAGTGCCTGTTTGGCAGTTTGTTGTAGGGAGGCGGGCAGTTACATGCCCATTTGTCATCTTGGCCCTTGACTATCCTGGAATGCTCCCCCAACACCCTGCCAGACATCAAGTAAGCCGATGTCTTTTTTTTTCTGTCAAATTTTCAACATTGATCCTCCAAAGAGGATGGCATCGTTTCTCACCCTTGTGATTTTTGAAAAGAATGATGTCATAAATGAAATTCAGCAAATATTCCAAGTTGATGTGAATGGTATGG
Source organism: Petrocephalus zakoni (assembly GCA_026774425.1). Lineage (NCBI taxonomy): Eukaryota > Metazoa > Chordata > Actinopteri > Osteoglossiformes > Mormyridae > Petrocephalus > Petrocephalus zakoni. Next base: position 12,230,718 of record JAODKN010000045.1, read on the forward strand.
GGTCTAATCTAATTAGGTGCATTCCATTAAGACACATACCCTTTAAAGCCATCTTAATCCTGCTGGTTTCAGCATCTCTTCTGTTTTGCCTAAAGCCCTTTTACTTAGATGATTCAAGACTGGGTAACTTTGTTAAAGTTTTAAAGTATATTACCAGCCGTACTAACATGCTTGTTGGTGCTGTCATAGCCTAATGAACCTTGGCAATACCCCCTGCATGCCTGGGTTGGGCCTTATGGTTCCTCATGGGGATCGGGTTTGGGAGGAGGGGCCACCAGGTAGGCTGGTAAGTTGCTTCTCCCTGTACTCCAGCAGATGACCCTTAGCTTGCTTTGCTCTTGTGATCTGTGGGATGGGACGCATGCTGGTTCCCGCGAGGGAGGTCGAGTCCCGCTCTCCGCCGTCTGCGCTGCACGTTGCGCTGAAACGCCACATCACGGCATGAGGTGTGATGCGGCACTCTGTGGAAATGCACTGCGGGACCATGCCCTCTCGCGGCTGCTAGACTTGACGTGAGGCTGCCATGCACGGTTCAGAGCGTGATCGCGGATTATGGGCTGATCCCCTGACCCTTCATCGTCTCCATGAAGGTGGGGGGCAGGGGTGGGTGGGTCTAGTCAGGGGAAAATGGGAGAAGGCCCACAAATTGACACCCCCCGCTCTGCCCCACTGATCCTAAGTGACATGGAGTCTCATCTACTTCTCCGTGTTCCTCAGTGTTCCTGCTTAACCAACTGGTCTTTCTTTTTTGCAGTGTTATGATCCCGGCCACGTTGTGGTGATGGTAACTTAGTGGTAATTTTTATTTTTCCCCAATTGTCTGTTTTTGTCATTCAATGCACCAATCCAGTAGGCTTCAGTATTTTCTCTCTCTCTCTCTCTCTCTCTCTCTCTCTCTCTCTCTCGCTCTGTTGTAGCCTTCGTCCTGCTGCTTGTTTCCTTTTCCCATCCCTTTTATATGTAGTAATTGCATAATATTCTGTATATTGTCATTTGTTTTCAGTTTTTTACCTTTTTAATGTATACTAAATTTTATACTGCTAAGTAAGCAGTGTATTGAATTCTGTTAGGGAATTTTGGGCAATCTAAATTCTGTATGGTTTTTATCCCCCTTCTGTTTGCAGTCTTTAATTTAGCCTAATATAGGCTGTGTCCGAATTCGGGTGCTGCGTCCTACCCAGGACACAGCCTCCGTACACCGCGTCCCTCAAATGCTACCACGAACGCGAAGGCTGGAAGAAAGCTGCTGTGAAATCGGGCGGTCTAGCCTTCAGATCCAGCATGAGCGGCAGCCAATCTCGTCGTATCCTGAGCAAGAAGCATTGTGATTGGCTAAAGGCTGCTACGGCAGTCACAGTAGACAAGCCCAGTGTCAAGTGGGGAGTTTATTTTTATTTTTATTTCGATATTTGATGGTAATATTGCGTAATATTAAATATTTATTTTGTTATTTATAATATATATAATTTTTATTACATATTTATTTCATTAAAGTAAGTTTATTAGTGTACTGGGCGATTTTTTTCTTCAAAAAATATTTCTACACAATTATCAAAAGCTGTACAGCACACGCGCTTTAAACGTTTAACGTTGGTGCCGTAAAAGTGTATTTTGCCGCTATCGCCTTTCTTTAAAGAATCCCAAGATTCATCGCGACTTCACCCTGCAATGCACCTTGGGATATGGCAGTCTACGAAGGATACACCCGACCCATCCTCGTCAATCGTAATCGGCCTGCAAATGCGCCCTTAGGACGCAGCACCCGAATTCGGACACATCCATAGTTGCGTCTCTGGGCAGGCTGCACAGAGTGTGCCCGTCTTTGTGGCACATCCAGCTTCAGACTTCACAGCATTATCGGCCAATGAGCACACGGGTCATGACTTGGGCTCCGCCTTCCACCTAATGTTAACTTAAAGATGACCGGCTGGCTAATGTGCAGACAGGGATGGTGGCAGTGTTCCTGACACCAATTTTAGCTGTGTGGCTGTGGTCTGCCTACTGTGTTACGGCATTATGCAGGTGTTTGGTCTTCAGGGGGCTAGTAATTAATACATAATTTAACACCAATTTACATCCAAGTCCAGTTTTGTTCTGTAAAGTGGGCTAGTTATTGTGGGTTATAGCAGTCTAGGCCTGCTGGGAATGTTAATGGACATGAGAGCTAAAATACTTGATCCTCTCCTGCTTGGATTTCATCCATCACCCTGATTTGTAACAGATTGCTTGTGCAGGGTATTAAAATGCAAGGCACAGGTGTGCAGCTTGGTATTCCAAAGGGACTTTTATTGGTGTGCTGTCTAAGGGAAGCGTACTTTTTGTAAATGACTTTGGCTATATTTGGAGAAAAATCTGAATTTTTAGTGAAAGCCATAGTGTGCGTGCGTGCGCACATGGCAATATAAAGCTACACTGATTGACCCCTTTTAATTGCACAGGCTTGTTAGGATGAGTAACCCGAATAGTGATAGCTTACTAATGGGGTAAAAAAAATATTTAGCTATAAAATTAGTTTGGTAGTTTTTCCTTTTTTCAGAGGACTCTACGTGACGTTAAACACCTATATAGTGTCTCCTTCTGTTCTGCTTTATAGAACTATAAAATGCATTGTGGGATAGAATGGGTCTGCGTGATTTCAGTGGTGAAAGACTTGAGTAGATCTCTAATAATTCCTAGCCTCCTGAAAGCGAAACTGTATTTGGGTCACAGTTTGATGGACTCGGTCTGCCCCCTACTGGTAAAACCCATGGAAGACCTTTTAAAAAGACGAACGAGAAAAACTGAAAACAAATTGGTAGGAATTTTTTTTTCGAAAATTTACATGACCCTGTCTGGCGGCGGAGGCAACAGCAGCATAGTACCTTTTGTTGTGTTATGTCTGTTGTTTAAAGACACCCCCCCCCCCCCCCAAAACCAAACAAAAAAGGTAAGTCTCCACCCCCCTTAGGGTCACCGCAGCAGTACTTGACTGATGACGTGATCTTGCTGCTGTAGTTCAGTGCTTCTGTCTGTACCCTTTTCTTTCTGCTATCAGTTATCAGTGAGGGTTTTTTTATTATTATTATTATTATTATTATTATTATTGTTATTATTATTGTTATTATTACTCATTTCAGTCTTCGTTTTATTTTCCCGAAGTTTTATTTCAGCTCTTTTCACAGCTTACCTAAGAGAGCTCCCTCTCGCCCATCCGCGTGTGAGGCTGTGCGCTAGGCAGGTGGAAAGGGGGCAGGGACTGGGCCGCTAAGCGACGCTGGCTCCACCATCCCACCAGGAGCTGGTGGTGGGGTTTGCGCGTTTTAGGCCGAGACGGGGCGCAGGAAGCTGGAGGTCTATTAGCTTTTCTGAGCGGGTGGTTTATCGAGCACCTGTGGCCGAGATGCGTCCCACAGGCAGACCAGGCTTGTCTGCTTGGCATTTAATGGGATTCGGCACAGGCTGCGAGGGTAGGAGGTGTGACACAATTGGGTGGATGTAGAGGTGAGGGCTTGCTTCCATTAAAGGCCGAGCTTTCCTGGGGCCCCCCTGAGCCAGCATGACCATCCCCAGCCCGGCCTCCCATTAACCTCCAAACGGGAATGCATGACGTGGGCCTTCAAGTTTGGGATGCCGATGCAGAACCGCTATTGGCCGAGCCCTGCTCCGCCCCCGTGAGCTGTGAGAATGGCTGGTGTTTCAGTTCACTGTAGCTTTCTGGTCTCTTGCACTTCAAGGCAATGCCTCTAACCCAGCACAGCAAGCGCGGGAGTCCGCAGCCGGGCTGCCCCTACCCCGCGATCCGCCTCCCGTTTTCCCACCAGCCAACTCTTGTCCTCTGTCTCCCTTCCTCTCAGGCCGAACCGACCCCGTGCCGATTATCCTCAAGCAGGATGTCATGGGAATGGGACGCATGGAGATGGAGGTATGAGGCTCCAACAGGGGCTCCGTGCTCTTAAAGTACAGAGATGAACCTTGAAGGGCGGGGTGGGGCTGTCACCTACCTGATTTTATTGTCTTGAACACCATTTGTTGTCTAGAGCAGATCTCCATGTTTTTGCTCCCTGCCAGACAGTCCACATTTTCGGCAAGAGCTGGGAGGAAGCAAAAATGTGGACTGTCTGTGGGTCCCTGAGGACTGGATTGGGAAACCTTGATCTAGAGGTGTTCCCCTCACCTTAACACCAATATTTGGTTGGTGGGGTAGAGGTCAAGATTGGGTATGGCATGTCCCTCGACACCGCATGTCTGTCTGAGGTTCCCTGTGGTACATGGGTACTGGGCACAAGATAAGGTGAAGCCCACATCTGTGTGCTGTTCTCAGCTGGATTATGCCGACGATGCCACGGAGAAACGCAGGGCTCTGGAGATCGAGAAGGAGGACACCGAGGAGCTCCGGCAGAAGTACAAGGTGCGCCTACCTCTCGTGATGATCTTTCTGGGTGTCGCACCTCGTCTCTGTCTTGCCTGCTTGTAATTCTCAGGCGATGGATGTCACATTAGCATTAAACCTTACCTTATACATACCAACAACGTAAATGCTAATTTAATGTAGCGCAGAGCAGAGTGCCTATACATAATTATGATTTAAAAGCTGCAAGTTTTGGCTGCTTAACTGTTGGTCTATAACTCTGATGATAACCGTTGCTATCTTTTTTGTATCTGAAGCCGGGTATAGGCTATATAGGCCGTCCCCGAGACAAGAACATGTGTCTTAAGGACAACTTGTACTTACAAATGGACTACTGTAAATCCTGCTATATAAAAAGTTTGGGTTAAATACAATGGCCCGTAGTAACAGAGAACTTTGTGATGCTTGTGAAGGCATTGCATGGCTTCAGCTGTTTGTCGGCTCAGGTTCCAGTACAGTTAGTAGTTACTTTTTAAATTATGTACTGTATAATTCTGAGTTGCCTACAAAAATTCAATTCAATGACAAACTTCATGAACAGATCTCGTTTGTAACCTGGGGGCTGCCTATATTGATGCAGTTGAGGTGGTTATGGAGCCTCACCTCAAATACTAGTCCAATGACTGATTCTTTTGACTTCAGCATTTTAGAAATAATGTTGGGCTTCCGGGTGTCCCTGCACAGGGCTGCCGTGTTGCCTCAGGCAGGGATGGTGGGCTGTCCTTCTCTCTTGGCATCACAGTTGCTCATCCTCATGCAAGCCCCACATAATTTGGAGAGCCTTGTCATTCCCCCGGCCGCCTTGCCCCTGGGGAAATCCTTAACACATGAATGTGCGATTTGCTCCCTGCCAATTCCGGACATGGCTTGTAGGACTTTGCCGAAAAGGAGAAGGCGATTGCCAAGGCGCTGGAGGACCTGCGGGCCAATTTCTACTGCGAGCTCTGCGACAAGCAGTACCAGAAGCACCAGGAGTTCGACAACCACATCAACTCTTACGACCACGCTCACAAGCAGGTAGGACGCCCGCCCTCCCCATGGATATCCCGAAATCACGGGCTTCACCTTCCGACCAGCTTCCATTGTGAAGACCTTACCATAGCCGCTCCCCTTGCACCCGTCGCCTTATAACACGCAAACATGCCTATGCGTCAAGGGCTGGTCCAGCTTTGCTTCTCGCATTCTGGCAGGCTGCTACAGATGCGGCAGTGCTACGCACCTCGGCGCTCGCGGTGGCCATTCTGAGCTCTCTCTGGAATGACATGAAAATCCTTGTACATCTGGAAACTGGAGCTAGATTATCATTTGGGGTTATTCTGTGTGCATTTTGATCGTTTTACTGGACGTATTAAGTATGGTTGTGCTTAGGTGCTGAGGAGAAGTCCACCTAGGCCAGGGGTGGCCAGTCCTGCCCAGAAAGGGCCGTTGTGTGTGCCAGTTTTCTGCAATTCCCTAATTAGGTTACTAATTAGAGGGCTGATTTGACTGAAGAGCTGATCTAAAGCTTATCCCAAAAACCGACATATATATTGGCCCTTTGCAGATAAGATTGGTCACCCCTGGCCTACGTGGTCATACTAGTACCACCAACGCGAATGTGTTCCGTCATCTTGGCGAGCTTAAGTTGGGGTTGGCCAATGGGAATTGTCGGAAGAGAACGCAACAGACTTGTTCCACTGGTCCCGCGGTATGCAGTTAGGGGCGGCAGATCCGGTGTGTCGCCTCGCCTCCTTTCTTTCCGTGCTCGTGCGTGTCACGAGTGTGTGTCGTGACTGCCTGTGACTGTCACGGTGTGTCATTTTGCTGCCTTTCCTCTTGGGTGCAGGTTTCAGTTTTTAAGTTTTTAACCGCTCTGTACGTGTGTGTGTGTGTACACACTTGTGCATGCCCATAGGGGGGGTTTCCTTGCCCCCCCCCCGTTCATCAGCAGCTCATGGTTTTGTTTTAACAGTCTAGTGCCCTGCCCACAGTGCCACCTTCACAAAGCCGTCACAGCAGGAAGGATTCACTGCAGCAGGATATAGCCATCCAATCCCAACGCCCCGCGGGCCCCCCCCCCCCCCCCCCCCCCCCCCCCGGGCCCCCCCCCAAGAAAAGTGGCGGGG
>JAODKN010000045.1:12268691-12282173 GCA_026774425.1 Petrocephalus zakoni
AAGATAAAATCAGCAGACTTCAGGTAAATGGATAAAAAGACAAAAATAAAAAAAGGAAAAATCTCCATAGAAACAATGATTTAAAACAACAGCTATAGTACATATAATTCAAGATTCACCCCATAAATTGTCATATGTACACATTGAAATAGGCCTGCTTATTTTGTGTCAGTAAGCATGTAAGCATATACTTAATCATTCCCTTCATGTGGTTTGTTCCTGTGGTAATCGGTGGTCCATCATTATATTTCATATATTTCCCACAATGGCCTGTTAATCATTAATTTTGTGCATCTGCTGAGTGGATCCATCCCAGCAGTTAGCCAGTCGGAGGGCTTCTGCCCATGGTGATGTCATCATGTCACCAGGGTCGCAGGGCAGCATTGGGCTTGTTGGGAATCTTCAGACATGCTCTCCGCATTCATTTCTAATTAAGCATGCTGATGGGGGTTGGGCCATCTGTGCTACATCCAATTTAATTGCAAGAATAATCCTGTTTACCCATAGGCATGTTTCATGCTATATAGAAAAGTAAAAAAAAAAAACAATTTACTTGTTTCTGTTTGTCTTTAAACTGCCCTTGTTCTTCCTAGACTCTGATGGACATGGCCTCCCATCCAGGGTGTGCCCCTGTGTTCTTTTCTGAATAGCTTCCAGGCTACCCCTTAACCCTCTATTGAGTAAGTGGTTTTGGAAGATGTATTGTGCTTTATAGTTTTGTATTCCTTTCCTGGCTGCCATTTATGGTGTGTTTATTTTTTTACCCTCTATATTTTTTGAACGCTTATGATATAATGCTAAGTTGATGGTCGTTATGTACTGCAGGGTGCATTAAGTATGCATCTGTGCAGTTCTGATTTTTTTCCAGTCTGCCAGAATCTGGCTTGAAAGCTTTCATAGCTCTCAGGATGTTACTAAAAGGCCTGCTAGTGACACAAGGCACGTAACTGCTGGAACCAAAATAATGTCAGAGATCTCCATTGCTCTGCTTTGTTGCTCTCTGGACACAGCCTTCTGAGTAACACGTGGAAGACTTTGCAGCTTTAAATGCTATGGTAGTTTTATCCGTCTGTCTTTCCATCTTTAAGTTGCCTTGAGAGTTGAATTGAGGGAAGTATGTGCCGGAAATGAGCGGAGTATGTGAAATGGCAACTGTAGACAGTTGAGAAAAATGGATACATTTTGAGGAGTATCAAAGGGTAATTTGGCTTCATGGATGGAGGTTTGAATTCTGCCCCTGCTGTATTTGTGTGGTGTTTGCATGGTCTTCCTGGATTTCCTGTTATGTCTCACAGTCCAAGGACATACAGTTTGGCTAACTGATGTCTCTAGAATTGCTCATGTTCATATTTGTGTCCTGGCATCCTGTCTCTGCCCAGTGCCTCCTGGGATAGGCTCTGAAAAACATGTATGGGAAAGGTGGATGCATGCATAGATAGTTGGTTGGATAGAAAGCTATTTGTTCTAACCATTTCATTTCTAGTTTAGCGTGCAATTAATTAGAATTGAGTGACCTCTTACTTCAATGAATGACATTTGTGCCAAGCCAAACACAATTAGCGCTTGCCGTTTTTTTGTGGTTTAATAATGTTTCAATTCTTTTTTTGCCTTTGAGTAAGACGAACCCTAATCAGAATCACGTCTTGTACTAATTGTTTGTATATTTCACAAATCACCAGTTAAAAGGGCTAATTACAGCACACCTGCAATGCTTTATTTACTATACTGCCTGGCCGAAGAAACTTTAATATTACTGTAAATATATGCGCACTTTAATATTTAATTTGACTTTTAGCGGGGTTAAGGTCAACACTCTGTAGTGGCCAATTTCTGTGCGAGAGTGATTCCTCATGCTCCCTGAACCACTCTTTCTCAATTCAAAAATGAACAAATGAATCTCATCCTGGAATGTGCCCATGCTGTTAGGAAAGAAAAAATCCATTGATGGGGTAACCTGGCCATTTAGTAGATCCAGGTACCCAGCTGACTTCACTTTATTGCTGCATAACATTGTTGAGCTGTAATAATGATCCAGTCACTGGCTCTTAAGTACACCCTGATTCAAACTATTTTTTTGGCCAGGCAGTAAATATTTTTAACATATAAGTAATCCATTATATAAAATTGCAGCTTAGAAAGTACACTTGGAAAGTACTCGTCTGGCATGCATGGTGACAAAAATTCTAAAAAGATATCAATAAATCCAATCTTAACAACCAGGCTTGACAGATTTTCATAGCTGTACTCCAAAGCTTCCTGATGTCATTGAAATTCTTTGTAATCAATATTAACAACCTTTTGAAATCAGGTAAATTGCATCTTGATTGTTTCCCTGATACATAAAAGTTCAATTCGCCCAACATTTTCTGGATTTCCTATTGCCGCTTAATGGCGAGCATTTTTGAAATACCCATGATAAACACGGAAACATCATCCTTTGTATTGGCAGCCGATCATTTACGCGGCTTTCGGCCCGAAATCGCTGCATTGATTCAACACATCATAGCTTTCTGATGCCGTCCTTATTGAGTCCCGTAATTACTGGGCCTGCTGCTCGCATCACATTTACGGTTATGGGGACAGTCGTTTGCGCACGACTCATGCCGAATACAAATTTTTGGACTGAAGATGACAGTCGTAAACAATAATTTGCCGTCCCACCCCATGCGGAACAGCTTTCAATTTAGACATATGAAGTTGCCTTTCAGGAGAATCCCGAGCATCGAAGACACATCCCATATTTTTCAATGTCTCTTTCCTCCTTTCGCTGACCCCGTTACACATCCCAACCATCATCACTTCATTTTCGCATTCCTTGTAGCTCGCCACCATCTCTGGGTTGCTGCATAAGGGCCACATTCCAATTTACACAGCTGGATGCGCTGCGATTGATGGGGCTGGGTTCCTATTTAAATTTCTGGGCCGGGGCTGCTGTTGTCCATGGGACATGTCAGCGCTGCCAGTTTGTGGGCCTTGGGGGTGAGTTTACCAGAGGCTGCTTCCTGCTGCAGCACCACTGAAGTCCGGAGAGCCGGCATCAGGCCTCGCTCCGTCTTTGTTGCAAAGCAGGCGGGCAGCGCAGAGCAGCGGCGTGCGGTTGCAGTGCTCATGCATTATTTATCGAGCATTAATAAGTGTGTGCCTCCCATCTTTTGCCCTCTTTTGTTGGTCTGTTCATCCTTGTATTTTCATAACCCCATATTTCCACTTTTGCATTCTCAACCTGACGCAAGGTGCTCGTTTAAGCCGCCCCATCAACCCCTTCTGTCTGCTGTTTATAGGTCACATAGTGTTCCATTCAGTCAGTTTTTAGGGGGCCTTCGCCCGCCCAGCATATGTGTTGTTGGATCTTGCAATCTGTCTCTCAAAATTTATTTGCTGTGGTCATACAGGCATGTTTAATTCCATGTGGGTAAATGATGTAAAGTTTGTTACTCTACTGTACTCGACTAGACTCATTTTATTTTCATTTCATATTTTTCTACTGCATGGCCAATGGTTGGAGTGGCACAGTGGCACCATGGACCGGGGTTCGAGTCTCCACCTGTGTGGAGTTTGCATGCTCTCTGGTTTCCCCCTGCCACTTAAAGGTGAATTGAAGTTACCAAATTGTCCATATGTGTGGTGAGGCCTGTGATGGGCTGATGCCCCCTCCTGGCTCATTCCCTGCCTTGTGCCCATAGGCTCCAGACCCCCAAGACCCTGAATAGGACTAGCGGGTAAAGAACACGGACAGACGGCTGTCCAAAGGATGTCCAAGGGTTTGACGAGCTTGACTGTGGCTGCTGCTGCATTCTGAAACACCCTGAAGTCGTCCATCCATCCAGCTGATCGTCATGTCTGCTCTTTATGCTTTCTCTGGGGGGGGGGGCTTCTCCTCCCCCAGCTTCCACTCTCTCTCCTTGAGGTGTCCTTCAAGAAGCTTGGCGGCTTCGTCTGTTCGATGAACCCCCCCGTCTCAAATGTTGTTCTGGACTGCTTGACTGTGTGGGTGGCGCGGGTGCGGATCTGTAACGATTTAGTATTATCAGAAGATCTGCCAATTAAAACGTAATTAGGGAGTATGCTAATGGATGATATGACACTGGGTTAGGAGCTTGACGTTTCGGAACTGACTCCCGTTGTCCGGAATTCTCTCCTGGCCTCTCGCACCCTTCTCCCTATTGTGCTACCTGGATGCCTAAGCGGTTCAGCACCTAGCAAATGCCAAGCAGTCAGCTGAAGCTCTTGGTCCCCTTGTGAACAAGCTTGTTTGCGAGGGACACGCTGTCTGCTTTTCCAACCTGCCCGCCTCATCGCTCGTGGCGGGTGACCCCCCCGCCTCCCCTCCTGTCCCCCTTGCTTCCTCGTCGCTTCAATGAGTGTGAAGACCTTGCCCCCGAACTCCCCCCCCCCCCACACTATTACCATAATAGCTCGCAGTGTATGAGATAATCCCTTACCCTTCAGCAGCGTGGAGGTTCACTGTACCTTTAAAAGCGAGAGATGGTATGTGTGACAGAGGGAGAGAGAGAGAGAACGAGAGGGAGAAAGAGATTGAGAGCGAGAGGGTAAGAGAGTAAGAGGAGAATGAGAGAGAACACCTTAATCTATCATGAGCTAATATTTTTTGTTGCTTGTTCTTGGCTGTGCTTAGCATCTCTCCCACACCAGACACTATCAGACGGGGGAAAGGTACTGAATGCACGCTGATACGACAGTGCACACGCACTTGCACAAGGAAAAAAAAAAAAAACACGCACGCACACGCACGCCGGGCGATCGGAGCACGGCTGGATCCGTGCCATCTTGCAAACGAGGATCCCAGCCCGGCACGGAGAGGCAAGAGGAGGAATAAAAAAGGGAAGGAAGAACCGGAGGGGGCGGAAGAGCGAATAGGAAGCGAGGGAAGGAGTGAAAGTGACTAACGCCGCGTGAGGAGGAGAGGAAGAGCGAGGCGGAGGGGAATAGAAGAAGTGTGTCGCGCACACCAGCAGCGGTCCCGGTGGCAGGATGGGAAATGCACCGTCCCAAGGCATGTCAGCTCTCTCTCCATGCATTCTGTGGTAGCAGGTATTTCTCTGGTTCTGCGTGTCTCCCGGCTGCTGGTCGCCACGGCGTCGATGCGCAGGTTCGCGCACTCGGGGCCGAGAAGGTGGCTGAGATGGTGGTGGGGGGTGTGGCGGGAGCAAGTGGAAGGTGCGAGGATGGTCAACGGTTGGCTGTTATTGGCAGGGTTGGGGAGGGGGGGGGGTCACAGATGGCAGGCTGTGAGATGCTGCCACAGGATCTCCGTGTGACTAGTGGGAAGCTGAAGATGCACGGAGGAGGGATGAAGGGTGGAGAGCCCTAATGGTGATGGACGGAACGGGGGGCATTGGGGCATTGGGGCACGGGCACCGCTTGTGCGAGAGAGTGGTGGTAGTGATGCGGGGTGGGCATCTATCGAGGGGCTATAGAGCCCTTGAGGATATTTATTTATTTTTTGTCTAAGTCTGATTCTAAGCGTGTCTCTTGCAGACCAAATAGTTTTGGACCAGAATCGTGATTTAAGACGGTGCTGTAACCTAAATTTGTTTCAGTGGGACTCTGCTGATGTAGGAGCCCTTTGTGGGAAAAGTGCATAAGGTGAGGAGGATGAAACTGAGGTGTGAAACTGTATTTTTTTCTTAACAAAAAGAAAAAGACCCAGATAGGAAGAGGAAGGTGTTGTGATTCTCCAGCACAGTACAGGGAGTGAGGGAGGCTGGGTATGGATGGAGTTGGAACACAAAGGAAGAGAGCGAGTAGCACTGGAGGGAGTTTCTTTTTCTGACAGCCACATAGAAGGCTGGAAGGCAGCAGAGATCCGGAATCCTGTCATTGTCAGGAGAATCCTGCCGATTTTTCTCTTCCCCTTTTTTGCAGCTCGCGCCGGCTTGTTACCCAGAGACTAGCTGGTTGCTACGGAGAAATTCTCCAGAGACTAGAGGAGGTGGTGAAGGGGTGGGGGGATGGGAGGTTCCACGGGGGAGGGAGATGGAAGGTAGAAGTGAGAACAGTTAGCAAAAGGCGTGCTTGTTTTTGGAGAAAAGTGGCGAGGCAGTCTGGGCAGGAGCGAAGTGAGGGATCAGGTTGGGCAGATGGGGTACGGGAGGAGGGAAACTCAAGTGGGAGGGTAGAGCATGACAAGAGCGAGCGTCGCGGGGGGGAGGGGGGGGGCAGGAAAGTGGCGAATTCGTGGGAGTGAGAGTGCCGAAATCCTGTGCTGCTCCGTCGGCACAAAAGAGGGGCGCCAAGTAAAATGGGCCGGAGCAGAGAGTCTCCACCAACAGCCAGCTGGGGCTGGAGGAGACCTTAAGCTGGTGAGAGCAGGTGCCTTCAAGGGCTTCGCGGGTCTCATCAGTTTAGAAGCTGAGAGGGAAAAGTCCGGATTTAAAAAGAGACGGAGCAGCAAATCGCCACTTTGGGGTGTGATTATTAGGAAAGCGCTCTGGCAGCGATTACCGCCAGCTTGCCGGTATCTGAGCCTCCTGGCCCCCGGCCAGCTGAAGTGGATTTATGGCCTCGGCTGTGGCATATTGCGCCTAGCGTCTCCATATAACGGGCTGGCCGTAAGTGGGATTTCTGACCTCTGCCGTTATCCCCTGAGTACGATAACGGGCAATAAAACAGGAAGGTCCTGTTGGTCCAATGAGACCAGAAACACGTCATCTGTGCACCGTTCTGTCAGTACCGAACGCCTGATATAAGAAAATGAGTTGATACAAGATGCGATACATTCCAGACACCATCATCAAATGTCGGTTTTCACCCAAACATTAACTCTGCTTGCATTATTAAAATAAACGTTTGCACGGTAAATCTAACTCAGCAATTCCGCTTTCCAACGAGCGCTAATTGCCTATTAGCTACCTATTATTAATTAGCTGAAACTGCTACTGTTTTCATTAATCTATGGCAGTCCCACTGTCTGCATCTCCTATGAGAATAATCTCCAGATGTTTCCACATCAACTGCCTGGTTTTTAATGCCTGCATTCCAAGGTCGAGGCAGATGCCCAGGACAGAGGTTTAAGCTCTGTCACTGATAAGACCCTTTATCTTAATTTCAAGACAAACACCCTCAATTCCAGTCTGGCCCGCGGGCTGGAAAACCAGAATTACGCGTATAGAGAGGTGCAAGTCCGGCTAAAGGTAACCATCAGTAGAGGCAGGGATAAGGACCTGTACAACACTTCAGAGGGTTTGACACTAGTGAAGGACAAACCTAGGTGGAATTAGATTACTCCAGTGTGATGCAATATTGAAGATTGCTTCTTAACTATAGACTTTTGGACTGGTTGATTTGAAGTATTATTTCCTTAATAAAAATTTATTAAATTGACAAGTGTAAAGGGACTGGTGGTCATGGGATTTGAATTGCGATGAGTATTTTTATAACTCAGCAACTCAAGCCTGAACTGAACATGCTTCGAGAGTTTCTTTCCCGTCTAAAGAGGCTCACCTTGGATAAAGCGAGCTCTCATCTGGCTCCTGTAGGCGAGGCTCTGCTTTTCCAGCCTCCTCTACACCCACAACACTACAAACACACCGAGCCGGGCATGGCTGTACATACTGTCCTGTCGAAACACCAATTTATAGGGCTTCTGGCTTTTGTGTTTTTCCATTCAAAGCTTTATTGGGAGGACAAGCCGGCAGAGACATCCGGTCATACTTTGACTTGCACAAAAGGATTAGAATTTGGAGATGTGACTGAGTGCATTGCATGGAGTCGGATGGGCGACTGCTCATTAGTCAGAGGTAGTGGGTAAATGGTAACACATTCTCTGAACAAGCTTACGACAGAAATTTGTAGCGGTTTCGGCTGTTGTCTTGGGTCAGTGTGTAGCTTAGCAGGTTGGAGAATCCGGTACCCGACAGTGTCATTATATCATAGTTGAGCTCTTGAACTAGGCCCTTAACCCGACCTACACCAGGGGTGCTGCTTATTCTGAGGTCTGTACCCAAATATTGCTTTCATCCATATTTACATGTCCATGTCTCTTATACAGAGCGAGATGCGCTCTGTGAAAACTACCCAACTTCTCCAGAGGGATGATTTTAAGTACGGCTATTCTATATTTTATTCATGAATGATGTGCTGTATATCTTATAAATGTTCATGCACAGTATGTTGCATTGCAAATATAGGTGGTAAGGCCTTGTGTAGGGCTCCTGAGAGCTGACTCCTGACAGAAGCGTTTATGCATGTTTATGCATTGCTTAACAGGACTGGGTGGGCAGCTTATGACTGGATGATAGAATTCCCATCAAGTTGCTTCATCTAAACTGTTTATCGGGCAGAGATGTGGACATTTGTACATCAAAGACTGGCCACGAGACGTAATATTGATGACCATCAGCCTCTGTATCTTGATATTTGCTACAGTCGTCATTGTTCAGTGAAGATATCGTGGCCTGTAAATGTATAAATCAGCTGTGGTGATGCGGGGACATTGTGGAGTAGCTGGGGGACTCGTTTGCTTACTGATGGTTGAGGGATTTTTATGAGATTGCCACCGATAACGGTTTGGTAGCGAGGATGTGAGATTAAGTCTCTGGCTCCCGCATTGGTGTGCTGGAAATTTATGGGAACATTGTGTGTTAGAAAGGACTGACTCTGCAGATCAGCGGGTGGAGATGATTCCACGAGCATTTTAATGAACAAGTCCCTCCTTTTCGCTTCGGAGGTCCCGCCTCCCTCGCAGTTAAATCAGCCAGAAGAGCTACACTACAATCGACCCGTCCACATTGTGGGGGTTAGGGGTGCGATATTTTTGATCAGCTTGGTGAACAGAGTGACCGAAAGCAAGATGTCACGTGAGAGGGCGCCATGAGCACGCTCGCTGTCCTCCAAACCAGCACTGTATGCATGTGTCATGCATTTACGAGTTGGTAAACTTTCTACGTGTGTCGTCTGCTGCTATTGCAAAAGCTACCAAAGGATTTCCATTTGATATCTTATGTCAATTCCGTGCTTGAATTGAGACCGCAGCGTGGGAAAGTCGCAATGCATAAAGGTCAACTGTAGTCTTTCATTCATCAGTCTGCTGTAATTAAGCCAATTGTCAGGTGGCTCTCACACGCATCAGTTTCGCAGTCCGAGTTTGTAGTGCTTCTGCAAAGCTATTTCTTTCTCTGTTTCTACATTGTCAATAGTGGCATGGTACTAGCATATCCCTGCTTTTGTTCTGCAGCGCTGGCCATGGTCCTTGCACCTTTCTGCCATGTGACTTTGCTCCTGCTCGCTGCTCCTTTTCAGTCTGTCCACTTAAGCCTCGTTCTTCTGTGTCCTGCTTTCTAGTTTGTATTTCATCCATCTTCGCCTTGATCAAAGTGCAGTATAAAAGTGTAAGAACCGTCTGATGGCTCCTCTGTGGGGAGCGGCTATTTCTTTTGGTTATTCTGTTTTTCTGTTTGCATGTTGAGTGATGCTGGTTTAATGTCCTCCCAAAGGGGGTTGTTAAAGGCAGAGGCCATTGCCTTTATAAAGTGCACACATAAGTTTAGGACTTGCCAACAGGCCTCACTCCTCAAGGTGACCTTTGGAGACTGTCTCTATAGACAGTTTCAACCTCCCTGTAACCACCCCAGTTGTTGGCATTCTGTTCCCTCCTTGGTCTAATTGGGTTCTCAAGGTGCTGGTGGAACTTGATTCCACTGAGATCTCTGAGATTCTCAAGCGAGTGCATTCTTGGTCTTTCCATGTCTTGTTTAGCATTTTGGTGGATATCAGTCTGGCCTGAGTTGGCACCAACCTGGACTGGATGCTGGTAGAATGTACAGAATGGGTAGTCTGCTGATAGTCACCCATATTAGTGTGACATATGGACAATTTGTTCTCCCTCCATCATATAATGCCAGATGCATTTTGGGGGGGTTGTCAGAGCTACGAGAGATCCCTGATGCCTCACACCTGTCTCGTCTGTCCTGCTAGCAGTGGGACGTTTGGCCCCCGAGCGTATCCGTAGAGACGGTGTGGTCATTTGACAAGAACTGTGGTAATGACCTCGCTGTGTTTCTCTTTGCAATTTTCTACCTGTCCCTGCTTATTTGGCACTGACATATTCCTTGTGAGAGCGCTGCCTTTCAGCAAGGGCAGGCAACATTCGCAACATTCTGAGAAAGAATGGCATTCGTAAACGGCCGACTGTACTGGTACTGCTGACTGTGTATCTGCGCAGAATTAGCCATAAATAAGACCCTAATCCTTTAGATTTCATCGCTGTCAAAACCTGAAGCTTGGAACGATCCCTTTGTGAATCTGTAATTAGGGAAGAGTCTTATTACCACATAACGCCACTATAACTGTGCCCAGACAAATAGCCGCATTAAAATGTTTTTTCCGGTTAATTAATCTCTTAGTCATATGAATAATATGCAAGTATCTCTATTTTATGTACGACCACGATTTGCATGAGGCAGCCTGTATTAAATATATAAATAACTGTACCAACAAATAAATTCGGCTGTTTGCTGAAGCCGAGCACTGCGCAAAATGGCTCCATCGCTTCGCTCGAAGCCTTTCACTTCCACGCAACACATGCATCCCTGCGTACAATTCCCGACGTGCCCGGTAAAGAAACAAAAATAGATCTGAAATGAAACCCCCCCCCCCCACCCCCCAGGAGTTGTAGGGGTGGGCCGTAACATGGGGGACAGGAAGGGCAAAAGCAGAGAAAAAGCCCTAGAATTAGACCCCGGCCCCCACCCGCAACGCCAGTGTGAATTTCGCCAGTTATCCACAAGCGTCCCTGGGGATGCCGAGATCCGTAACCTCTGTGAAGGTTGCTGCCAATTGCCGGGGCTAAAACAGAGCATGATGGAATTTGCTGAGCAGCTTTTAACCCCCACCCCCCCCCGAAAAGCCCCTCTGTCATGGCAACATGGGAGATTGCGGAGTCCTCGCCATCATTAATGTCACCGTGGATGGCTGGCAGCTCGTTCCCACTGCCTCATCCATCCCGCTGCTTTCTCTGGCCCCTGGATGTGCTTCCCTCACCTGCTGGGTGCTAGCGACCGAAATAGAAGCATCCTATTGGCTTGAAAGGAAATGCTGCATTTGTTTTTCGTTAAAATGGGTCAGATAAGCCCCACAATGGGTACAGTTAGGCTGGTTCCGGATCAGGAATCTGGTGAGCCATTGGGACGGTTTCTCCGTGCACTTGTACGCTTTTTCCGAAGTGTGGGCTAGCTTTATGCGTCCTGAAGGTCCAAATATATTTCTGCAGATCACCATCCTCCATGCCATCCTCCAGCATATTAGTTAACAATGGGGCTGCTCCTCTGATGCACCGTCCCATCGGGTTGCTGCAATTAAGGTTTGTTTAGTCATGTAATTTTCAGGTCATAGCTCCTGACTCCCCTAAATTGGTTCAGTTTGGTCTAGCTTTGCATAAACATGCAAATCTCCAGGGGGCGTGGCTCATTTATGCACCTCCTTTCTGTATTAAGCCCAGAGTCACATGAGTGGGTCCCGCTTACCAGGAAGTCAGAGTACTCATTGGTCCATGTCATTGGATGTCTGTGAGCTGGGCTGCAGTCTCTCCTGCACAGGATAGGGGTGTGTCATAATTCAAGATTCAAGCATGCCTTGCTTTTACTAACGTATAATAAATGTCTATAAATCCATTTTCTATGCTCACATATCCTTCACATATCCTACACAGGGCCACTCGTGGTCCTGAACCTATCCCAGGGAACAACCCACTATATCTGAAATAATAAAAATGCATATTAGAAAATATTTTCATTTGTGTATGTATATGTATACATACTGTATATATAGTACACAAACACACACACATATATATACTGCGTATCGGTGTTCATGTGTGAGTGTATGGTGTGGGTGTGCCCTGTGATGGGCTGGACCCCCATCCTGGGTTGTTCCCCTCCTCGTGACTGTAGCTTCCGGGATAGGCTCCGGACCCGCCATGATAAATATATATTTTATATCAGTGTGGGGGAAGTTTTTCACAAAATTAATCAAGTTTCTCAGACAAGTTCAGGTTTAGAAAGTACCAATCCAGACCAAGGTTTTGTTTCAACCAACCAGTTGAGTCACAGTAACTCAAGCCGTAATGGATTACTTTTGTGAGTAACTTCTTGTATATGCTGTTTGTGTGTGTATGTATATGCGTGTGTGTGTGTATATATATATATATATATATACAGCATATATACACATATGTACATATACTGTATATATATGTGTGTGTGTTTATGTATAAATTGAAAGTGCTCAAACATATTTCTATACATTTTATAAATAACATATATTTGTGCCGTTATTTACATGAAATTTGCGATCAAAGAATGCTTTAATTATTGCTTAAAAGGTTGTTGGCAGCATCTGTTGTCTTGTCTGAGATCAGCTGACCGCGTTTATGGTCAGGTAGCTCGTCGCAAGACTAGTGATCACCTTGAAAGTTCCTTCAGACACCACCAGGCGGGTCGGGCGCAGGGCTGGGGCGGAGGTGTTCACAGACAGAGCACAGGTGAGAGGCGGGGGGTGAAGCGGGCCCAGGCTGGTGGACGGCGGCGGGGAGGAGGTGTTCACAGACAGAGCACAGGCGAGAGGCACAGAGTGAGGCAGTGAGGCCTGCTCTGCCCTCCTCTGCCCGACAGCCCCTTCTGTTCCTCCCATCAGGGCCGGCTCTCATTCCAGGAAACACGGCAGCGAGGGGAAGCCGTGGAATACAAAGCGTGCCGGTGTCCCCGTAAGAGGAGAGTGATTCTGGCATGACGACTGCATCCCTGGAGTGCCCCCCCCCCCCCGGGGGCCAGCATCGACTTGTTGAACTGTAAAAAAGAAAAAAAAAAAACTCATCCTTTTGCAAATTGGCGGCCACAATCGTTAGAAGTGCCATGCTTGCCTCCTAATTATATTTCTCCCTGCAGGGCCGTTCATGCAAAAGTTATATAAATATAAAAATATGTCTTGGTGTGTTCAGCTGACTGGGCTTGCATGGGTCATCCCTAATGCTTAATTGAAGCAAACCTGTCTCCTTAAATTGCTGTTAGTATGTGGGGCGCTAGTGTCCTGTTCTAAAAACTCTGTAGGCATTTTGCGTGCCGGGGTAGGTGTGACTGGCACAGGATGACAACCCTGGGGTTGAGGGGGTTATCCATTTATATCTCCCGCATTCCGGTAACTGCTTATCCAGTGTGGGATTGTGGTGAGTCTGGAGCCAGTTCCAGGAAGTGAAGGACACAAGGCCAGAGACACCCTTACCAGCATACCAGTTCATTGTGGGGCAAATACAGACACCTGCTCACATAACAGCCTTGAGCTGTCGTGGTACCCAGAGGAAAGATGCAAAGTCCCACTGGAGTAGAGCTGTAATCTGGCCTTAAAAGTTAGGCCCGAGCCCGAATTTCTGCATAAATGATAGAAATTAAGCCCGAACCCGCCATTGCAATTTCATTAGCGATTTTTTAAAAACTCAGTTCAGTATTCACTATATGTGTATAAAAAACT
>JAODKN010000045.1:12320753-12333782 GCA_026774425.1 Petrocephalus zakoni
CTAACAAGCTAGCGGCTGGTAGACATCACTTTATATTTCTTATTTTTATTTTTCTCCATATTACATTTACAGTAACAAGTCAATTGGAAAAGCAGCGCTTGCTAGTTTTGAATCGAAAAGTAGCTGGGGCTCACTAGCTGACGACTAAGGTGCAAGTAAGGTATAAATCTGATAATCTGGCTTGCTAAACTGATCCCGATCATGCTCATGGTATAATTGATTGTAAGAAAAGATACGAGATAAGATAAGATAAAGCTTTATTGTCATCATACTTCCATATGATGAAATTTTCTTTTCCTTTATGTACGTTTTGCAGCCCCCTGAAAGACCATAAATTTGAATATAGGCTATCAAAATGGAGATATGAGAATAGGAATATGGGATGGAGTAAACAATCTAAGCGAGGGATTCTATAAATGTGCATTGAAATAAGTTACAATGTTTTGAGTTGTGCTATTTGCAACTGTAGGCAACATTCATGGGCCCTTCAGCCAGGCCCTTAACCACCAGCCCCATGGGCACTGCTGCAGGCTGCTACTCTTCGCTGCCAAGCTCGCTCTCACCTGCATGTGTGTCATGGAGAGCAGGATGGGGTCGGCAAAAGAGGATTACCCATCCGGGATCAATGAAGTGGGATCATTTGGGATCATTGGTCAGTGTGTGAAGCAGGGAGGGGAAATGGATAGATGTCGGGGTGGCGGCGCATACAGGTGCAGTGTAGACGTAGTGCAGATGCAGTGTAGACGCAGTGTAAATGCAGTGGCTCAACTGTCTGTCTTAACGCACTTTAAATTGCAATTCTAATCTTCTCATGGTCCAGTATAATGGTCCACCTCTTACCTTTGGGTAACAGAGTATAAAGATCAAGCTGTATTTGTAACTATTATCCTGACAGGTTGGATGAAATGGTATGTAGCTCAGCGTGTTAGAATGCTTGTGATTGGAAGGTTGCCGGTTCAAATCCCATCTTGATAGAGCCGGGCCTGTGAGCGAGGCTCATAACGTCCAATCACTCCCGGGCCTGGCTGACCTGGCTTTCTCAGCAAATGTGTCTGCCACATTAATACAATGTAATAATCTGTTCTTAGCTGCCTCAGAGCCACCTCTGCAGAAGGGAGGGCCGCTGTGTCTGTGTGGTAGTGTGTTGGTTCTGTCTTACAGGCTCCCTCCTTGGCTATATACTCTACTGTTTCCTCAGCCACTCCACCTCCCTTTGTACTGTGTTGGGTAGCTTGCAGGATTCTCTGAAAGGATATAAGAGTTCTTAAAGCCTTATAAGAATGTTTGGCTTGCCAGGGGAAATTCTACCATTTTTTAAGGGGGGTGGGTGTAAATTAGGATGACCAGATAATCCATGTCAGGGAGGACACTTTGAACTAGGACAGGATTTTTAAACTACCATTTCAATTAAAAGGACCTGGATTTCACTTAAGCGCTGCGTTCTTGCTGCATGTTGATTGGTCCATCTCCTATAATCATGCACACATCAGTAATGTTAAATGCGAAACAGCTGGACGAGTCTTTCAGTCAACGAAACAAACCAATCAAAGCACAAGAAGAACTGAACTATTTAGCAGAGCACAGGAGCCTTTCAGTTTTAAAGTAGTTTGTAAAACCTGAAGTAGCTCAAAGTGTCCTTTCTGACATGGATTATCTGGTCACCCTAACTTACATGTAAGTGGAGCCATAATTCATACAGAGGGGCCAGCCTTATCATTAGCCAATGATATGTTTTGATTTGGTGAATGACAGGGGAGAGGGCACTCAGGGGTCCAGTCAGCTCTTAGCTGTGGGCCATTGCTCTTGTGGCCCTGCCCCCCTTTATACGCCCCCAGTAGCCTGCTTCTGTTCAGGTCATTTTAAGCAGGGATGACGAGATAATCTGACTCCTTGTCCCGGTTGGCTGATGCCGCTATAGCGAGACCAGGGGATGCATCTCCATCTATAGGAACGCGGCCTTTCTCGGCTGGGTCCTGACACCCTTGGTTCTGATTGACATAATGCGAGCTCTCGCCATAACCCCGCCTACCTCATAAAGATGAGCTGCGTCCTGCTGTCTCTAAACTGCTGGCTCCCCCTGCTTCTGTATGTGCCTGCTTGTCCTCACAGCTCTCCTGTCTTGCCTCTGTGGCCCACCCTCCCCATTGGCTTACTGTTGCCTCAGGAGCCTGTCTCTGATTGGAGGATATGTGCTCCAATCACACGCATCACTTTCTACAGCGCATGCCTAGCTTTTGAGACATGGTGCATAATGTGTGGAAGGCATGTGAAAAGAGGATCATGCATGTGAAATGACATGCTTTCAAGGGCTTTTTATTGTTTGTTCACCCTATGCAATCTGTCCTCAGTTTATTTAATCTTATTATGAGCAAAAACATTAGATTTAGGCGATATTTAGCATGGATTTCACCTGAAAACAGCTCAACAGGGGACTGCCCTGAGTCGGCTATGCCTCGTGTTTAATTTTAACCCTACCCCCCCAACCCCCCCCCCGCTAAGTGCTTTTGTGACTCCCGGACAGCAGGCCACGATGTGATGAACCGGACCTTTAATCCACAGCAGGATTCCCGGCCAAAGGATATCTGCACCTTTTCTGTAATAAGAAGCCCATTCCGTAATGAAAGTCGAGGCATTTAAACAGTGCAGCTGGCCTGATCGCCACTCACTTTAACCTATTAGTGGAGTGTAATGCTGGGCTTTCATTTATTAATGATAAATTAAAATCAGTGACGGAACATTCTTCTTTGTCAGAGAACATCAGACGTGAGCCGGTCAGCCTGTAGCTGATCTCCCACATTCCTGCTTCTCTGAATCTGTAATTGACGGTCGTGTCACACTCGGCGGCTTTTTAAGCTCCAGGCCTGGCCTGAGGATGTGCCTCGCTGAACCTGCCCCCCCCCACACACACACACCAGACTCAGGACACTTATTGATAGTGACAGTTCCCGGCCATCCTCCATGGGCAGCAGCAGCTGCATGTCAGCTTTGACACCAGGGGGCGCACTGATCACTGACCAATCTGCTCTGGTCAGACTGCCGCCCGGACCTGACGGTCTTTGACAGGCCCGCTGTGTTTCACTGTTACTGGAGCCCCGTCTTTTTCCATCGTCTCCCTGCTGCTCTATGCCACTTCCCAAACCAGTCCAGCGGTGTGTCTGAGGGCCACCGCAGAGTCATTAACTATACGCCTCTTTTCCTTTCCAGCTGATGCTGCGGCCTGTTACCCGAAGCAAGGTAACCCCAAGAGGGTCGATTTGGGGTCGAGCTTCAGCCCCACACCCGTCAGTCACCCCCCAACACCCCCCCATCTCCACATGTTTATTAGACAGGAAGATTTTGTAGAACTGCCCCCCACCCTTCAAGGCTGACCATAAGCGAGGAAAGAGGGGATGTATTTTAGGGGCCCAGACACTAGGGGGAGCCCCCACCAGACTCATTAAAAAATATGAAATCACCATTATGAAAATTCACCACGTTTATGTAGCCCCATTATTTATATCTGAACTTTTTGACGTACAACCACAACATGTTCTTGTAAATCTGACACCGTATATGCTAAATTAAAGTCTAAAATCCCACTGTCCTGTCTTTGCTTGCTCCTCCCCCATTTCCACCCCGCCACCACGCACACCCCCGGATTCCCCCTCACCCCCAGACTCAGAGCGCGGCGGCGGTCACATGATCTCCACGGACGACGCGGAGTACCCGCGCGAGTACCGCACGTTGGCCAATGGCACGCGCCGCTTCTCCAACGTGGGCCTGGTGCACACCTCGGAGCACCGGCACACCGTCATCGCGGCGCAGAGCCTGGAGGCCCTCGCCGGGCTGCCCAAGGTCGACATGGATCGCAAGCGGGACGCCTTCATGGACCACCTCAAGAACAAGTACCCGCCGCAGCACCCGCCCTCGCCCTCGCCCTCCCACGGCAGCATGCGGGGGGCGCCAGACCGCATCCGCGAGCAGGTGAGCATATCCTGAGGCGTGAAACTGCAAAACCCAAAATAATTCACACTATTCCCTGGTCATTCCTCTCGGAAAGTACAAACCCCAATAGCCAATGGTTGGTCACTATGAGCTACTTGTGGTTTTTCTCTCGATTACCCCCCCATATTAGAAACAGGGCAGCTCTCTAAAATCCATACTTCATGTACTCAGCCCCCAAATGAAATGCCAAGTTTCTGTGTTTATCTCGGAGCCTGGATGGTAAAGCTGGGCTGCCGGATAAGCTTGTGTGGAATCTGTGCATGACCTCACGATTGGCGGAACGGGGGAGGATAGATCGGGGGGGAGCAGCCTTCGCGGAGGCTCTGTACCTACGCCGACACCCCCCACCCCGCTCGACGTGTCCGTCTCCATGCGGTGCCTCTGCGCGGCGCTCTGGAGGATGTGGTGCGGCTGGTCCCCGGCGTGGTGCTCGCCAGCGCCTCCCCCGCACTCCTTGGGGAGGTGCAGACAGCCCGCCTCCCGTCCTTCCGCCTTTCGCTCCGCTGAGTGAATTTAACCTTTCGCTCTTAACCGCTGTGCACAGACTATGATTTTTATTTCCTGCTCTTCGCTTACGGCTTGTCACCCATTCATTGCTCTCTCTCTCTCTCCCTCGCTCTGCATGGACGAGCCACCATTGTCATGCCGGCCGGAGTGCCGGGGCGAGGGAGCGAGAGGGCGGGAGCAAGAGTGAGAGACAGGTGGAGTCCGCTGTTGTCACGGCAACCCATTCCTTATAAGGAGAGCCGCGATATCGTATTGCAAAGGTCAGGCTGGAAGGGGGAGGAACAGAACCAAGGGAGAGAGAGAGAGATAGGGAGAGAGGGAGAGAGATAGAGGGGGGAGAGAGATAGAGGGGGAGACAGAGAGAGAGAGAGGGAGAGAGAGAGAGAGAGAGGGAGAGACAGAGAGAGATAGAGAGGGAGAGAGATAGAGGGGGAGACAGAGAGGGAGAGACAGAGAGAGATAGAGGGGGAGAGAGAGAGAGCGTGAGAGAGAGAGAGAGATAGAGGGGGAGTGAGAGAGAGAGAGATAGAGGGGGAGAGAGAGAGGCAGACAGATGTAAAGGGAGAGACAGTCGCGAGTCAAAGCAACAGAGAACCTGCAGCAAGGTGAAAGCTCTGCTAGCGGCGGAATCCTGTGTCACCGCGGCAGCGGCACCGTGCGCGGCGGGAATGGAGGCGGGAGGAGGAGGGAGCGAGGCCGGGGCGGGCAGGGGCCGCGACTGGACCAACCGGTCCGCTAGCTAGTTAATTAGCAACAGTGTGGTGCACGCACTCATCAGCAAGGGGGGGATCTCTGAACCCGTCCGGCGGAAGCTTCCAGCGTAAGATTGCTGCCGCACGTGCGATAGGCTCGCGCGAGGAGCCGTGTCTGGATGGCGCCATAGCGGGAAGAGAGTCCATGGGGGAGTCCGGGGACCCGCGGACTGAAGGTGAGATGCGCCCCCATAGCCACCCCTACCCCAGCCTGTCATTTGCATGCCTTTTCCCGCGGTTTCTGCTGCTACAGCTGTCCCGGGTCCCCTGGTGCAGGATCAGCTGCGGGGGGGCGGGCGAGTGGGAGACACGGAAACGCTATGGGGAGAGAGAGAGAGAGAGAGAGAGAGAGAGAGAGAGGGGGGATTGTAGCCCGCTTGGCATGCAGGTCAGGTACCACGCTGCTCCGTCTTCCTGCTCTCACCACACGCTCCCGTTCCCCCGGGTGGGCGGTAGCTCGGATGCTCCTTGACCGGACCGGCGGCGCCGAAGGCGTTGGGCATCCCGGGTCTTGCCACGCGCCGCGATCCGGGGAGTGCGAAGCATCCAAGTGCAGAGCCACAGTCCCGCCGCGGATCGGAGTCCAGCGTTACGTCACCCGTGCTCGTGTGCTGTGTAGCGTGAATGCCGCTCGCCGGCTGCCGACGTCTCCTGTCTGCATGAAGTCGGCGACACCATGTGAGAGGGGGAGCTGGGATGGATAAATAGGTGGACCCCCCATGGACTCAGGATTTGAGCCCAACATCACAGTGAGAAAACATGGAGATGAATTCTTTTTGGAAGGTACAAAAAACATCCCACTGAAGCATCGAAGGCGGAGCAGAGTACAGGTCCCAGGAACGGCCTCAAATGGTCACTGTGGACGGACAAAACAAAAGAGGCATGTTTGTGTGTACTGCTAGCAGCCAGGCACAGGTGTGTCTAATCGATGCAAATAACCCTGGTCACCTGATCGGAGACCAAGCCTCACCCCCACACCCCTTTTGGCTGAAAGCAGTATGAGGAGACCCCATAAGGTGTGCCCTTTTGCACACCGCTGCATTTGGGAAGGCAGCTGAGTACTTACGAGTGGACTGTCACATATAAGGACTGAAATTACTCTATTGTGCTGAAAATGGGTGGAAAATATTTTCAGGGGCAGGTGGCCAAAGGAAGCATAGATCTGAAGGACTTGTTATTGGGGGGGACCCTATTTCCATGTATTTGTTTATCCTTAACCAGACCTTCTCCAGAGATGATCGGAAGTCACTTTGTATAATTTGTATAGTAGCATGGCAGCTTTTAAGGGTACATCTTTTTTAATGGTAAGATCCACGCTCAGGTTTTGATCAAAAGGTTGCTGCCTCAAATCCCGGGGTCAGCGGGGGGATGTCACCTTCGGGCCCTTAAGCAAGGCCCTTAACCCCAAATTGCTCCGGCGATTGACTGGCTCTTCTTAAACAGAGTTTGTCAGTCACTTTGAAATTAAGTTGCAAAATAAAATGAAAAATACATAGTATGGAAGCGGCATGGCTGCGACAAACATCCAGGCTGGGACCTAGAGGGGGGATGTGGGGTGCCGAGCAACAGCCTGGTCATCCTGGGTCCAGACGGTGAGATGGGCGCGGGGGATATTCGGAGCATATGGCTGGTGTGGGACCAGAGCCGGATCCCTGTGAGACGTGGAAGCAGCGAGGGGGTTTTTGCACACGGTGATATGCAGACACGTGGGTCTCCGTGAAGGCGAGAAGGGGGCGTCGCCTCCTGATGGACACGCCCCCTCTGTAATCAGAAGCTAAACAAAGCTCATGACCTCACATACGCCCACAGATCCAAATAAACACACCTGCGCATGCAACGTGCAGGCAAACGAGAACACGCCTTTGAAACAGGTCAGCTCTTTTCCGCCCGCATTAATTTTCTGCACACATATCGAATATTCCTTAATACCTCAGTACAGGATATCATTCCAGTATAGAAATTTCAACTGACCGTGTCTAGAGTGACTGTCCCATGTCAGTCTGCCTAAGCAACAAATCCTGACTCTGCTAGGATAGTTTTTCAGCTGCAGTTAAACTGAACTGGAAGTAACAGTACGTTTATTTTCTGTTTGTTCTCAGTAAATATGTAGGTGTTGATGTTAATGTCTGCGTATTTAAGTTGCCTACACAATGGTGCCAGAATCTATATCACCAGCTAGCTGTGGTGAACTATGGCCGTTTGGCACGTGGCGGCCTGTGGAAAAACCCGGATAAATTATACCTGTAGACAATGAAAACCAGGCACAGTGGAAACATTTGTTCTTCAAAAAATAACACATTTCCACTCCTCAAATATTGCTTTATAGTGTTTATCTTACTACATTATATGCTGCATTACATTACTGCCGTTTGTTTGTAAAAAATGTAGGAAACGTTCGCCTATGTTAACGTCACAGACCGGGCAGGGTGAAAAATTGCTGTCATGCTACGGTTGTAATGAGCATAATTTACCCGTTTTAGCGGTAGTCAGGTCTGAATGGTTCCCTGTGAAGCAGGCTCTCTCTGTTTGTGAGCTCTCCTGCAGTAATGGTCGTGCACTTTAATTAATTATACCTGTTTATCTCTGTGTTTGACGGTGTGTTCATTAATAACGATACGTGACCAGGTTATTCAACAACACATCTAAATGGCATTTCAGACTCTTTTCCCCTCTGTGCATTCCACTTAAGACGCGCATGAAGGGTTTCGTTTTTTGTCTTTGAAGCGATGGGTACAACTTGGACACAATATGTAAATATATTTCCCCCCCGAGCTGAACATTCATCACAGTTTCTAAGTTCTTCTGACTTGCGTGACTCTGGAAAGGTAGCCGCTAAATCTGTTGCTCCAAAGCTGATAAACGCAAGGAAACATTGCTTGGTATCCTAGGTAACCTTTGTTAAAAGCTGAGCATCCTTTATTAATGAGTACATACTGTTCATTATAGCATCTTTTATTGCATATGAAAGTCCTGGAAATTTGTGTCTGGATGGCTCTTTGTAGAGTTATCCTCTTGTGTTTGCCTAAGCCTGTTGTCACCATACTCGGTTGCCATTGTTGTGAAATGTAGCACCGTGACCCTTGTGTAAAAGCCTTTGTTTCACTTGTGTAAGGTGAAATATGACCCTAATGAATTGAGGGACTCAGTGGGTGCATTGTTAGCCTGCACCCCCAGGGTTGGGGGTTTGAAATGTTCCACCGCCCTGTGTGTGTGGTGTTTGTTTGTTCCGGCTGTGTTGTGTCAGATTCCTCCAGGTAATTCAGTTTCCTCGCAAGGTCCAAATGCAGGCTGACTAGCATCTCTAAATGGCCCTTAGTGTGTGGTTATGAGTGTGACTCTGTGTATGTGAGTGTCTTGGGTTTGATCTGCATCCCATCCAAGGTGTCCCCCAGCCTTCTGTGAGATTCCGGGCTGCCTGGTCCTGATCCTGCTGGCAATAATTAATTGGTAGATGAATGGGTGCATTGACTTATTAAAGATGCACATTTGGTGAACTGCAGGGTCTTGTTTTTCTTGCCTATTTCAATGATGCGGAGGTGGAACAAATGTGTGTTTGGGTATGGTCTACAGTGTGAGCTTGCATTCATTTCAAATGCTGTAGGGTTAAATCCATCTCTCAGTCTAAAATGCCTCAAGTTATTCAGCTGATAGTGTCGATAGTTCTTCTTCTACTTTTATGTATGGTCAGGGGCAGACTCGCTGAGATAGGGAGGGGAATTGGACCGGGTTGTCTTTTTGGAAGCTCTGCAAAAAATCTGAAATAAGCATGGGGAGGATCACAGTGGATCCGGAAAATCGCTTTTCAAAAATCTGAATTCATTTTTTTTTCAGGCTTAGGAAAGACTATACATGCTACCAGTTCCCAACAGGACCTTTGGTAGCTAGACGGAGATTTGTAGTACAGGATTAAAGCCAAGGTTAACCTTTGCCACCCGACCCTTATTGTCATACAAGTCTCCAGTTTTACGTGGCTTCAGCGTTCGCCAAGCGGTGCTGTGATCGTTCCACGGCGAGTGTCAGGATCGGCACTGCGTATTAGCATGAGGAAGCACGTGCTAGAGGGGTGTCCAGAGGCCGCGCCAACCTTTCCTAGGCAGAGACCTTTTGACTTTCGCTTAGTCTGAGTGCGAGGCTACTCTCATCTGTTTATCTCGAAATTAAGGTGGGGGGTTGGAAACAGTGATTATAAACTGCTGTAGCCTCAGGACCCATAATTTTCCTTGGTCATCAAATCACGCTACTAAATTTTTATATGGTACTGTATGCATAAAAGTTGCCTGCTGTTGAGGAGGGGGGGGGTTCAAAAATCTGCACACACACATGCACAGTATGCACACACACACACACAGCACATACACACACATATATATATATATATATAATCATATTTCTTTATTCACACCCCGAAAATGGACTCGTGATCTGCCAGTGCAGTTGCTTAGTGAGCATGGCTAGTACGGGCACCATCACCATGGTAATAACTGCAGCAATTATGGATGAAGAATGATGGCCCTAAACTGTGTGTGCCCCCAGCGGAGCAACGCAAGTCTCGTAAACACACTGACACTTAGGGGTGGCGGGGGGAGGGGGGCCTGCTTGGTAATCTCCACTCCATCCTGGCTCCATCTCAGAAAGCTTGATAATGTTAGCCGGTGAGGTGGACCAACTAAATCTGACATTAAACTTGATGAAGTTCTTGTTCTCTTCTCTACTCCTCCTCTCTGCCAGTTCTAGCATTTTCTTTTTATCTGTCACCATCTCTGTCCCTCTGATTTAATTTAAGGCCATTGTCAGATGTAGATGTAGAAAATGTAACAGTCTCTCTCTCTCTCTCTCTCTCTCTCCCCAGCAACAGCCAAACTACTGGAGCTTTAAGGTCAGTGCTGTAAGTGGCAGAACTCTCTGTTTTTGTCTGTGTTTGTGGGGCTCTGTACCCACACCTGTATCTGTCTCTATGTGCTCATCACTTGTCCATCCAGCATTTGATGCTGGTTCTGTTGGGTTGAGGTGGGGACTTCGCATGGGGGAATTTACTTTTTACCTAAAGAATGACAAGTCTCTCACAGACACCTTGAAGAGCTGAGACCACTGTTTGGGGTCATGCCTCCACAGGTCTATAGAACATACTGGTCTGCAGAGCTGGGTCCTTGGGCCGTTTTGTGGGTTATTGTGAGATATGTTCTCCGTGATGTTTAGTCTATGTGCCAGATGTTTCTCCCTGATGGGTCTCTTTGCCTGTATTGCCAATGCTAGCTTCTCCCAGTTTGGTCCTTCACCACCAGCAGACAGTCCATGTTTTCGCTCCCTCCCGGTTCCCAGTAGGCAGGTGACTGGGGAAGAGCAAAGACGTGGACCGGCTGCGGGTCCCCGAGGACCAGATCGGTAAACCCTGTCATATATGTTTTTTATATTTTTGGGGATTTGAAGAGCTGTCTCAGTGTAACTGGCTGCAGGTCCTGCATCACTGCTCTTGCTGCATGAACACTGGTGTCCACTGTTCACCTTCTCGACACCGTGTGTAGGAGTCAGTACCGTCTCATGGCCACGGCTGGGCTCGGCTTTGATCCCATGCTTCTCAGTACAGAGTTGCCTTCAGAGATCATGGTGGTGAGGTCTTGTTGACATTTTCTGATGATGGTAAGAATCTGGTTAGAAAAATGA
Organism: Petrocephalus zakoni; assembly: GCA_026774425.1. Lineage (NCBI taxonomy): Eukaryota > Metazoa > Chordata > Actinopteri > Osteoglossiformes > Mormyridae > Petrocephalus > Petrocephalus zakoni. Next base: position 12,331,658 of record JAODKN010000045.1, read on the forward strand.
CAGCTGAACACAGTTCAGCTCCCTGACGGTTTCAGCCACAAATACCAGTTTACAGCCACAGATCCCACCCTACCCTGTACTGCCCAGCACAGCTGTGAACCCTCTTTTTGGACACTGGTGTTTCCGATACCTTCTGTCAGTGCAGACTAAGATAAGCTTAAGATAAGGTGTGCTAAATGCTAACGGCCGAATTAGCTTTTCAATAAGGTTTGAGAGCCCAGATTGCCCTGCCTGAGTTAATAGCCACAGCTCCCGTGGCACTGTGGTGAGGATGTAGGTTCTGCTAGCAGGCAGGTGTCAGTCTGCTTTCCATTGACAAATCTGTCGCAGCCCCTGCGACGCTGGGCTGCCTAGCTGCATGGTGAGGGCTGTGGCCCAGCAGCAGACGGCGGAGGGGCTGTCGCATGTGTGTTACATCTCTCAAAAGGCATCCTTCTTAAAGGGAAGATCCTTAAAACATCTGGTGACAGAAATGTAGATTGCATCTATCATAAATTAACTCACAACCCTGGCTTCCCCTTTAAACAATAAATTTCCTCCAGTTTTGATTCAGTTGGATCTCATATGTATGCTGGTTAGTACATATGCTCTATTTCATGCAAATTTTGTCTTTGCAAGCAAAATGGACATTGTAGGAGGATTCTTCATAGAAGCAATATGTCAAGGTTTGCTTTTGATTAAGTATAATAGGTATTGCATTTATAATATTGGGAGATATAGGGAAACATACAATTGGATTGTGGGAAGCTGTATTAAGCACATCGATATGTTGAAACCTGCTGACAACCGCGCAGCAGATGTGGCAAAAGAAGCTGTTCTTGTCCAGCTCGTACCCCCAGCTGACCAGTGATGCCCCATGCATGCAATTCTTCCCCCCACTGCTCTTAAAAAAATACTTATTCTCTGTCTGCCAGCTTGATTTTGAAGTGCCTGTTGAATTTGCATATATGATTCCTACGCATCCATTTCTATGAATATTCATCAGCCAGCCGGAGACTAATATCCAATCAGCATCGACGGGGGAGAATTTTAGCCCCTCCCACTCTGAATACCCATTGTTTTGGAGGTTGCCAGGAGAGATCTAGTGAGAAATATTTAGCGTTCCAGCACAGTACACCACGCACTGGGTTAAATGTCCCATGTAACTTTAGGGCCCCTGTGGTTCTAGCTAAAAAACAAGAACTTAATGTGACTTAATGTGACATTTATCTGCATATATTAGTAAAAGCTATCATCAATTCATCTTCTGTGCTGCACATCCAGTACTGTGTGTGTGCAGACTTCACACACATTGAGCCAGGGGTAGGAATCAAATGTGCAACACTTTGGATGAATAGCAACTAAGGGATTAGTGCATTGTGGGTAAAGTGAGTACTAATGACTGTCATTCTGTTTGAGGGGGATCATTTATTTCAGTTGGCAAGCAGATAATTTTATCCAAAGTCGCCTTGAAAGCTTGCAATTCTACACTTAGAAAAAACGCAATTCGAACAATCCCCCGTGGAACAATTCAGGTTAACAACTTTGTCCATTAGAGTTTCCAGGGGTTCACACTTCGTGTCTGAAGTCGAGGCGTGCTCCTCTGCGTCTGCTGCTTATTGGTGCTCCTGGGTCTCAGTGTGCCTGCCTCCAGTTCCCGGCTGTTAGCAATGCAGCTTCCCGAGTGACACTGCTGTCCTCATAATCCTGCCCGAGCTCCGTGGGGCCCTGTGCAAATACACGGACCTCTCTGGTTCTGGCTTTTCCCCTGTTACTAATTGACGAGGGAACCCCGGTTCCCCATGTTAAGCTGTGTTCATGCCGAGCCCGGTGGCTGTGTGCCAGGCAGGGCATGTGGCTGCTGAGGAGCTCTCCATGGTTCTCCATCGTTCCCTGCAGACCCACATCTTCTCGCAGCAAAGAGGAAATACATAGCTTAGTGTTTAAGTTACCCTCCAGTCCAGTAAATCTCGTATGCTACAAGCTGGAGTGTGTGTGGAGGTGGCACAGTCACCGCATGACCTGGGACATCACTAGTGATTGTGGGCCCCATGAAAGCACAGTCACCACATGACCTGGGACATCACTAGTGATTGTGGGCCCCATGAAAGCACAGTCACCACATGACCTGGGACATCACTAGTGA